>JANRMT010062800.1:10548058-10558731 GCA_026402145.1 Polypterus bichir lapradei | reverse complement strand
TATCTATCTATCTATCTATCTATCTATCTATCTATCTATCTATCTATAAAAATGCTAATATGTTGCAGTGAAAATGAAAGCAAATTATATTTCTATTAGGAAATTATTTACATGTCTGCCAAATCTGCAAAGTTGATTCCTTTCCAATAATATTAACTTCGTGTTTCTGAAGCTATACACTCTCCGTGTTGTAGCCTGTAAATCAGAGCATTAGTAAGACAACAGATACTACAGACTGAAGGCTGTGGTATACATCTCTTCAAAGGATGTCTTCTATTGCACTTTGTTTTGAGATAAACATCACGTTACAAACACTATCCAGGTTATGATTTTGAGTGATGCTAAGTTGTCAGAAATACTTGACTTTATAAAGCAGAGTAAAGACATGTTTTATGAAACAATGAAAGTAAGGCAACCTATTCTTAGATTACAAAATTATTCATTAATTCAACAACGCCATGTTAAGCAGCAAGGAAAGCTGCTCTTATTGTTGCTCAAGGTCTATAGGATGCAGAGTTCGCCATTCCGTGTAGCACAAATTTCCAAATGCAGTAAAATCATCCATTTTCAACCACCACCATAAAGAAGGCACTAGTGTCATGAGGTCTGCTCTTACCGTTTATGCTGGTTCAATTATCTTAGAAGACTTGGAGAAAAAAAATCAAAAAACAATTAAAGAAGTATTTGTCCCAGAGAGAGCTTGCATACTACTGGTAGATTTTTCCATTGCTCCAAAATCCCAGTAGTCTTCCTGGCACTTTGACAGTAATTTGTCAGGATTCTTTGGAGTTCTTTAAAACATGTGTAATCCATATTCTCTATTTTCATTTGACCCACAGGAGTGAAGTACTGGGTTTTGTCCTTTCTGCTTGATATTGGGTATAGCACTGACTTTTTTCTCACTCAGAATGTTCTCACAACAGCAATGAGTTTCTAAACATGGTATCCAGCAGTGTTCAGTTCAATTTAATTTATTTCTGTATATTACTCCTCGCTAAGTACACACTTTCACATATTTAGAATTATAATACACTAACACCATTTTAATAAGCCTGTGAGAATTTACACAAATTATATTCTGGCTTTAGGCGTTATCATGGTGTTGAGACAGCCCTCCTTAAAGTATTCAATGACATCTCTCTTATTACTGACTCAGGTGACGCGGCAGTCCTTCTCCTCCTTGACCTGTCCGCTGCCTTTGACACTATTGACCATGAGATATTGCTGTTGCGGCTTGAACATCTTTTTGGGCTTAAAGGGGCTGCTCTTAACTGGTTCAGGTCAGATCTAACTGGTAGACACTTTTCAGTGACTTTAAATTCCTCTTTTTCGTCTACTGCTCCTCTTAAATGTGGTGTTCCTCAGCGATCCATTTTAGGTCCTATTTTATTCTCTATACCTTCATCCTATTGGAGCTATTTTTTTGAAATTTCACATTTCTTTTCACTGCTATGCTGATGATACTCAGGTTTATATTCCCGTCTGCAATAAATCAACTCCACAACTGTCTTTCTGAACTAAGATCCTGGATGGCTAATAATTTTCTTGATCTGAATCAAAATAAAATGGAGGTGCTTATAGTTGGTCCATCAGCTAAACCCAAATTGGTCTTGGACTTCTCGGCTCTTTCTCTGTCTTTTGAAAACCTCAGGTCCGTAATCTTGGTGTTATCTTTGACAGTAACCTCTCATTTGAGTAACAAGTTAATTCTTTAGTCAAGAGTTGCTTTTTCCAGCTTCGTCTATTAGGTAAGATCAAGCCTTTTTTATCTTCTGGGGATCTTGAGAAAGCTACCATTGCTTTTATCTTTTCTCGCCTTGATTACTGCAACTCTTTGTATTCTGGGATTAGCAAATCCCTGATACGCAGGTTACAGTTGGTCCTGAATGCTGCCACTCGCTTCCTGGTTGGGGCAAGAAAGTCTGATTCTGTTAATCCAATATTAGCTTCTTTACACTGGCTGCCTGTCAGTTTTCAAATTAATTTTAAAATCTTGTTTCTGGTTTTTAAATCTTTACATGGGCTCGCTCCTGCCTATTTATCTGAATTGTGTGTTTTACACCAACCATCCAGAGTGCTTAGATCTTCTGGTCCGTTGTCTCTTGTTGTCCCTCGTACTAAGTGTAAAACTAAGGGGGACAGGGCTTGTGCAGCTGCTGCTCCTCATCTGTGGAACTCTTTACCTCGTCACATAAAGGAGTCGTCTACAATCCAAAACGAGATTAAAGACTCATTTCTATTCGTTTGCATTCTGTGACCTTCAGTAATACTGATGGTTTCCTCATTGTGATTATGTAACATTACTTCTATTTGTTATTTATTTTATTTATGTTCATTTATTTTATTTCTGTTTATGTTATTTGTATGTTTTCTTTTATTCTATTATTGTAAAGCACTTTGGCCACAGCATTCCTATGTTGTTTTAAATGTGCTATATAAATAAATTTGACATTGACATATTACACTTGTGGAGAAATAGTGCAATCGTAGTGATCTAAAATAAGCAAATTTATAACAGTATCAAGTCCATTTGTATTAGAATTGAGACATGGCCAGTTGACAATAGAGAAGAGTAAAACTCTTCATTCAGCGTATGACCAGATAAAATAGACATCTGAGGAGCCTGCAGTCATTTATATCAGACAAAGTCACAGGTAAAGTCAGGCAAAATCATAATTCTAATGACATATGTCAACTGGCCATCTTGCCTGTGCTGGGCACTCTTTGACATCACAAGTATGTTTGGTTTAGGGTTGGTCAGCAGATACAAGACATTCTCCTCATATTTTTATTGATCTCCAGCTTACTCCAAAATTCCAGAAATGTAAACAAGGGGAAACCTAAAAAATAACCAGAATTGTTAAAAGATAAACTTCATTATACAACTTACAGCAGTTCTCTTCTAGTCACCTTCAAAATTATCCCTCTGAGATACAATACACTTGTACCATTCCTAAAAACATTTCCTTCACTTGTTTTTTCGTAAGCATATCTATAGCCTCCTGCATTTTTTCTGAATTTCTTCCAAGGTAGCAAATCTCCTTCCCGTTAGTTGCTATTTTAACTTCAAGAACAAAATGAAGTAACAGGGGGTGAAGTTTGGTGAGTTGCGAAGTAATCACCACATTGTTTCTGTTCAAAAGCTCTTTGATAATGCAGGTGCACTGTTATGGTGCAAAATCCAGTTTTGGGAGAACACTTCTCTGGACCAGTTTTCCTGTTGCTTTCCCGTAGACGCCTCAGCAGTTCAATGTAATGTTGCTTTCTTTCTACGCGGAACTAACTCTTTTTGAACAAGTCTATCAGTGTCAAAAAACGCAATCATCATTGTCTCTTGAAAATTTTCCATGGTGGCTTGGAGGAAAAAAATGAGGCAAGTCACCTGTGAATTAGTAGAATAAATGCCAGAGATACACACTCAATCAGCTCAGCACAATTCCATTCGGTGGACTGATGTAGCAGTATATTCATTAACTACACCACGCTCCTGTGTTATTCACCAATTCCAGAAATTTTTAGGACCTTCTTTGTACCTTACTTTAGTTTAGTCCATCCATCCATTATGCAACCCGTTATAACTACAGGGTCACGGGGGTCTGCTGGAGCCAATCCCAGCCAACACAGGGCGCAAGGCAGGAAACAAACCCCAGGCAGGGCGCCAGCCCACCGCAGTTAGTTTAGTCTGCCCCTCTAAATTAGTTTGTCATCAGTACGAGCATGTACCCTTACCTATCCTTTCTGTTTCAGGAGACATTTTCTATTTGTGCCAAACTTGAATTTATTTGCTAGGCCAATCTTTAGTCCACAAGTCTAAAGGTGGCAGAGACTTATTCTAAAAGGCTGCAGCTTGTTATAAAGATGCTTATGCCAAACATTAAATAAATGGAAGAATTACTCATGGAGTCAGTTATTTTGCTTCTCAGCAGGAAACCTCCCAGCTCAATGCATAAAAATTCCACATTGTCACACAATGGAATGGGAAAAAGGAGCTGAATATATTTTATAGGCTCTTTACGTATAAACTGGATAAATGAATGTGTGTATATTGCCGCATGGGTTCTGTGAATAAAATGGATTTTTACAATATAAATGATAATCTCTTTAGTTCACTCGTGCTCTAAAACACCTGCTTTTGCATGTTTAAAATTGGGTTGTAATTTCTGATGTTTTAAAGTGATCCACGCCATAACAATGAAACAGATAGCTGATACATGCAGCATAACCTGAAGTCAGTGGCAGAAATCACTCACCTACTTTAATCAGGCAGTAAGTGATTTATAGTATAAACAGTAAGAATAGCAAAATTTACAAAGAACTGAAGTGTGATATACAAAGGTCATTACATAAGGCCCACAGACAATAAACACTCCTTAATTGTTATACCCAGGGCCGGATTTACCTCATATTGAGACAATGGCAAGAAGGATTTTTGGGTCACCCATCCCCTTACAGCCCACCTACAAGTTTCAAATTAGATGATTTTCCTTTTTGAAAGTTTTTTTATTTAAATAGTAAACTCATCCATCCATATCCTAACTACAGGGTCATGGCAGTCTGCTGGAGCCAATCCCAGCCAACACAGGGCACAAGGCAGGAAACACAGGGTGCACACACACACACACACAAAGCACAATTTAGAATCACCAGTCCACCTAACCTGCATGTCTTTGGACTGTGGGAGGAAACCCACGCAGACACGGGGAGAACATTCAAACTTCACGCAGGAAAGGACCCGGGAAGCGAACCCACAGGTCTCCTAACTGTGAGGCAGTAGCGCTACCACTGCGCCACCGTGAACAGCAAACCATTTAGGGGAATAATAAGGTGCAGTGCCTGCAAAATAATATTTTAAATATATATTATTATTATCTATATTATTATTATTTTTTATTGTTGACATCCCATACCCTAACAGGTTGCACACAAAACCATAACAGCTACCGTATAGCCTCTTGCACATTGCAAATGATCAAAACAAGCTGGTCATTGTGATTGATATCTGGTGTGAAGTCTAAAGTTACAGAAAAATACTTTTCATTTTTAATTTCATCAAAAATACAAATCTGAATTTTTTCATATATGACATGACATTACAACTGAACATCAGCAAAACCAAGGATCTGGTGATGGATTTTAGGAGGCCCAGGCTCGTCATGGACCCCGTGATAATCAGAGGTGCAGAGGGTGCAGACCTATAAATACCTGGGAGTGCAGCTGGATGATAAATTGGACTGGACCGCCAATACTGATGCTCTGTGCAAGAGAGCACAGAGCCGACTATACTTCATTACAAGGCTGGCATCCTTCAACATCTGCAATAAGATGCTGCAGATGTTCTACCAGACGGTTGTGGCGAGCGCCCTCTTCTATGCAGTGGTGTGCTGGGGAGGCAGCATAAAGAAGAGGGACGCCTCACGCCTGGACAAACTGGTGAGGAAGGCAGGCTCTATTGTAGACACGGAGCTGGACAGTTTGACATCCGTGGCAGAGCGATGGGCGCTGAGCAGGCTCCTGTCAGTCATGGAGAATCCACTGCATCCACTGAACAGGATCATCTGCAGACAGAGGAGCAGCTTCAGCGACAGACTGCTGTCACCGTCCTGCTCCACTGACAGACTGAGGAGACCCCACACTATGCGACTCTTCAATTCCACCCGGGGGGGGTAAACGTTAATATTATACAAAATTATTGTCTGTCTGTTATACCTTCATTGTTATCACTCTTTAATTTAATATTGTTCTTTATCGGTATGCTGCTGCTGGAGTATGTGAATTTCCCCTTGGGATTAATAAAGTATCTATCTATCTATCTATCTATCTATCTATCTATCTATCTATCTATCTATGAATAAAAGCTTTGCATTTGCAAGATGCTCAGATAAGAGGGGATCAAATTCTGTAATAAGTTCTAAGCACCCCTAAAAAGAGCCATTGTTAGGAGAAATAAGGTGTTTGTTCTCACCACAAAAAGACAGACCACAGGATGCTAGGGGTTTTACACTGGAAATTCTGCATTTCAGTATGTTATGTCAGTATGCTTGCTGTGTAGTTACATCCTTGGCTAGACTGGAATCAATTTTAGCATCCAATGTTCAACGCAGTGAACGAGGCAACACTGCGTTACTGTGTTTGGCTGACCCTCAGCATTCAGATAAGTGAATAGAAATGTTTTATCAGACACTGAATCCTACATTAACTGGGGCATCTCTTCTAGAATAGCAGTACATAGACCCAGCCAACGGGAAGTACACTAAGCATCCTCTCAGGCAAATGTCTCCATTTTTTCATTCACTGGTAAAAGTGATCGCTAGTTAAACTCCTGACTACAGTCCACTACTTCTAAGCTGGGTCAGATAAGTTTGGTTGGGATTGTTAAAGTTGAAGTAGTCCCTCTCACTTTTCTTTTGCTGGCCTTTCTGATCAGCCTGAGAAAGAGCTTATCAAACCTGCCTGTGCCCTTGATCATGACAATGTGCTGCTCGTTTGCCGTCCGTCTTGAGTGAATTTAGCCTGCTCCGAGATGTCAAATGGAGGAACAACAGATAACGAATCTGTGTGCTCAGGCTTCTCGTCAATTTTTATGTCTGTTTACTTTTCTTAATTTGGAAATATTTGTAAACCGCCTCATGGCTACTTGTTGTTTATTACAATAATTTTGATCTATCATTGTTTTCTTTCATTTGGCGTCTACAGAAGATGCAAATGTTTTGTGTAATGCAAGTTGTAGCTGCATTTGTCGAGGATTTCCAAAATAGTTCAAAATAGTTCAAATGCATCTACCAGACAAGCATTCCAGCACTAGTATGACTCTCCATACAAATAAAACTCCATGGTCCAAGTGTGTTCATTTTAAACATTTTAGTGAAGTTTAAAGCAAACAGTTCACACAAAAAAAAAATAAATAAGGGAAAAACATACAGTAGATAATACATATAAAAAAAGAAGAAAGAGGCAAATGGTATGGTATTCTGCTTAAGGATTAGGCGTCTAAGTTACATTTCTTAGGTTTCTATGTGTTACCTCATTCACCACATCAATGGACATAACGAACATAACATATGCACGGCTGCTCTTCATAGACTTCAGCTCTGCCTTTAATACCATCTTACCCCACAGACTGGTGGGTAAGACCGTCGCCTCTCAGCTACATTTGCTGCATCTCCACGGGGTTGTTTCATCATCCATTTTTGTTTCCTCATCACTTGACACAGTGTCACTTCCATCATCATTGTCCTCTTCATTTAAGTTGTCTGATGTATCGAAATCCAACAACTCCTTCATTGTTTCAGCCAGGGCTTCACTTGCATTGAATTTCTTTGTTGGTCGTTGACTCATTGTTCATAAACACATCAGCTGGACTTACTCCTCAACAAATTTTACACCAGCAATGTCTCACGCAGGACTAAGAAAATGTAAACCAAAGAAAATGCAAATTTAAATAGAAAATAAAAAAAACGAAGCAAAAACGCTTATACAAAAATGGTAACGTTTACATGACTGGGGGGGTCTCGAAGACCCCCAAATACTTTGTGCTACTGTAGGACTTATTTGCACTAAGCTATTAAGAAGTAGATTTTCGGCGCATTTTTCAAGACAACACAAAATGAAAAGTCAGAAAATTTCATGGCCGTCGTATTACCTTGAAAGGGAAAGAATTTGAAAATCTGTGACTGGGGGTCTTGGAGACCCCCTCATTCATGGATTAGGATTAAGCTATATTATAATCAAGTTCACAAAATAAGCAGACTAAGGTAAATTTACCATTAACATTAATTTGAAGGATTTGGTTCATACACGGGTAATACGTTACATACAAATGACTGATTAAGTGATCTCTCTGAACATGATATACCGTAGTAGCACAAGAAGTGTAAAATATCGAAGGACACAGACTATTTAACAAAAAAAAATGTGCCCTTTAAGCAAGCTATACCAAGAAGCATTAGCCTTTGTCACGCACATGCAAGTAGGAGGACGTTGTATGGACCAACCGAAGGTAATTCCACACCAGGCCAGGGGGTGGCGGATTGCACTAAACCTTCTCCTGTTATCTCTGCAGACCAGCTGTGGGAAAACCTGTCTGACTCAACGTCGATGTTGTCACTTCCGTTTCCGGTGCCTCGGATGACATCACTTTTTGCTTCCAGAGTGCAGGATGACGTCACTTCTGGTTCTGACGCCTAGGATGACATCACGTCCGGTCCTGGTGCCTAGGATGATGTCACTTCTGTTTCCGGTGCCTCGGATGACATCACTTTTTGGTTCCAGAGTGCAGGATGACGTCACTTCTGGTTCTGACGCCTAGGATGACATCATGTCCGGTCCTGGTGCCTAGGATGATGTCACTTCCGGTTCCGGTGCCTCGACTTATATCAGAAGAAGGTCAGTTTCGGTTCCCCTACGTCACTTCAGATCTAACTACTTAAAATCGCCATCTTTACAAACTCTCATCAGTTCATGTCTGCACTCCAACAGAGACACTTCTGTCTAAAACCAAACCCATTACAGCCAGGGATAATACACGGGTGACTGCCCCAAACCTTTTTAAGTGTGTTGAGTCTGATCTTTTCACACCTTGTAATACTGGTCTTTACATGTATAGAAAACAGTGACGTCACTGACATGCTATAATCACCCACCAGGTTGTGCCTGCATAGACATTTGGCTAATTTGCCTATGCATAAATCTGGCTCCGGTTATACCGCCACTATTTATCTTTAATTTTATTCACATTTCACATGAATGCTTACTCACTGCTTTACAACATTTTTCAAAGACAATTTTCTCAACTACATGCGTTTATATATCATTGGATTAACCAGATTTTAAAGATTATTTGAAAATGATGTCAGTAATATGCTGCCAAACAAGTGTTATATGCTCTTGACTGCTAAAGGTTTCAAATGAAATGTGTATCCTGGCCTGTGCCTTACAGCTGAGGATGTCTATCACAGACTCTTTCCTTTTGCCCTCATTTGTTTTTATGGGCAGCTATTTTCATTGAATGGGCAGCATATTGGAGTGTCCTCCTCATTCATAGTGCCTTAAGGGCTTATTTTTCATTTGAACTGCACAGAAATGTGCATGCACACCTAGCCTGCGATCAAGTGTGATTTATTATCTTAAGACTAAGCATACAATCAAATTGAAAGATGTACATTCATTTGATGGACAACCAAATTATAGTGTGCTTTCATTGTAATTAGTCAGTAATTACTTGTGCTGCATAACTGGAGTGTAAGTGAGCAAGAGACATAGAAATATAGGCGTACAATATAAATTGAGGTCCTTTGGTCCTAGCATACACTGTATTTGCAAATACAAAGAGAGCTTGCTTGCCTTTTTCCATTTCTAGCTAAACAATATAAATCCCTTATCTGTGTAATGAGATGGCAACTAACCTGCTAGCCTCTGCATCAAAACTAACATTTTATCTCTGTAAGCTCTCTTTAAAAAACACAAATTATTTTGAAATTTGGGTTACAGAGTGTCACCTTTTATTTTTCCGTCTCCCAGTTGCAAAATTTTTGATTAGTGGCCAGAGTAGGCCAGATTATGGTCATTGAAAATGCTGTGTTGTGAATGTATTGCATTCTGGAAACTCCAGTATGCATTAAACTCTTCTGCTTGAACGTACAAATGTCTTGGTCTTTCTCTTGGTCAGTATGCAAACCATTAAACTGACACAGCACTTTCTTCATTAATTCACTTGTGTTAAATAAATCCAACAGGTATAAAGAATGGTAATCAACCAGTAGTGTGAAAGGTGTGAAAAGCTCCTCTACCATTTCCGATTCTGAAGAATGTGTTCTAGATAGATTAATAGATAGAGACATAGAAAGATAGATAGACAGATTTTTATTTGTCCCCAGGGGGAATTAAGGGTTATTTTAGAATTTTGAGAAAAACATAATTAAAAAAACACAACGTTAAAAATAAAAATAAATTAACAAACAATAAAGACTCACTAATGTCCTTGTCTTGCGGTCTTGTATGTATGTTATCATCTAGTTGTCGCTCAGAACCGGCCAACTCTATTTAATTTGAAAAGCAACAGGGGCGCGTTACTGCTCAAACATAAAGAATACTGGCAGTCACCTGGTATATACTAACTGTGTAAGCCCGCGCAGTTAAAAGCATGGGATCCTAGAAAGTATTGAAATCATCAGAACTACTCTGTGCATCTCTCTGCTAGAAGGATTCATGTTGCCAAAGTGCTCGCATCATTTGTGCATTAGCAGCTAAGCGTCTTTCTTAGAAGGTTTCCTTTTGCCGGTGTGCTGGCCTCGCTTGCGTATCCTCGGAGCAGGAGCCCTCACCCTGACTCTATGTCTCACTTCCGGGCCGGACAGTCATATACACTTGCACACGTAGAACTCTAATTTCAAAAGCAGCAGGCGGGCGGTGGCACTCAAACATAAAGAATGCTGGAAGTCACCTCCAATTCGCCCTCTGGTGGTCGTTCCAAGTGTCAACTGGATGATAACATGCATACAAGACAATAAGATCACCCCCCATTCTACCTAGAGCGGGGTGGGTTAGGGTTGATTTCTAGTCGACCAATGAGAAACATGTGTACCAAGTTTCATGAAAATCGCTCCAGTCGTTCAGACGTGATGCTGGAACATACATACATATATATATATATATATATATATATATATATAGAGAGA
>JANRMT010062800.1:10519766-10542370 GCA_026402145.1 Polypterus bichir lapradei | reverse complement strand
TATCTATCTATCTATCTATCTATCTATCTATCTATCTATCTATCTATCTATCTATCTATCATCTGTCTGTCTGTCTGTCTATCTATCTACTGCATATATTATAGAACAGAATGACTAAAAAGAAGTAAAACTAAAAAGTTTGCCATTGGTATAAAGGAGCCCCCATAGTGTTTCCTGACATGATTCTGCTGAATGATTTGTTGGGTGAAAGTCGTCATTGTCAACGTATCATATAGAGGATGTGCAGCATTGCTTCTTGCGTCACTCGGTTTTGTTTTAATTCTCCCCTTCACTACCTACCTACAGGAGGTCAAGAGTGCATCCCATAATTGAGCTTACTTTCTTAATTACCTTCTCACTACTCACATTACTACCCACATTACAGGAACGCAGTCTTCTAAGAAAGAATAGCCTGCTCGACCCTCTCTTTTATAGTTCTTTTGTGTAACAAGTCCAGTCCAATTTGTCATTAATGTGGAAACAAACCAAGTTCTCCACCTGACTCCTGTCTCATCCCCGTTATCAACACACCCATAAGTGCGGAATTGTCTAAGAATTTCTGCAAGTGACATGACCTGGTGTTATATTTCTTGTTCGATGTGTACAGAGTGAAGAGAAAAGGAGTTAGGTGGTCTGTTCCTTGTGGTGCTCCAGTGTTGTTCACATCATAATCAGAAGCACAGTCTTTGAGCATCACAAACTGCAGTCTACAGCCATTTCGGGGTAGTTGGGACCTGAATCCTAACCCAGAACTAGCACTGAGGCCAGAAGTATCTCCTGATGAAATGTCTGCCCACCTCAGGCCATGCTTATGCACACGCCCATGCAAGATCAGTTACGGTTCATCTATTAACCCAGCAGCTGCCTCTTTGGGATGTTGGAGTAGGCTAGAAAAAAATATTTTAAACCACGAGAAAATGTGCAAACTGTTCAGAAGACCAAATTAACAAAAAGCAACAGTACAAACCAAAGCGCTCCTTATACTGCTCTATACACAAACATAAATCAGCATTATTTGTTTATGCATAAAATCGATTCTACCTGTGCTTGCATATTATTTGCATATATGCTATATACAAACCTATATATTAAAATCATTTGTGTGAATACTGTATAATTATCCATAAAAGAAATGTAAAAGTATGTCTGTGGCATACATCAGCAGCTATTTTAAATACTGAATACGAAAAAAGGTAGAGGGGAGCATATAACATACTAAACAGCATGTTTCGTATGCTCCCATGACACGAGTACATAAAAGAAATCTTATCAAGCCTTTTTTTTAAATACATGAGATAATTGGCTATCATGTGCGTTTCGTCTTCCACCACCCCCTCCCCATTTCCTGATTCAAAACGAAAATGGCACAGACCAGATGCCCAGCTCACATTCTCAAAGCACTTTAATTAGAGCAGGGCTTCTGAACCTAAGGACCACTGAAATACAAAGAAAAAAGAGCAATTAACGCTCTTGCAGGCCCCTTCTTTCCATCTGTCATAATGCAGGTGAAAAGATGATAAAAGATCCCAGTTTCTGCACACAAAAGGCTGGGCCTTATGGAGACCCTTATGGTCAGTTCCCCCACCCCCTTAGATTTTTTGTCTTTTCAACATCAAAACCAGTCTGGGAACTATTACTTTAAGATGGGGGATTCATGCCTACTTTTTTTTGGGGGGCAGATTTCTTTATTATTTTTGCCTTCATATAAAAAATACCATGCATTTGTAACTCTTTTTTCACTGTGTTCAGAATTTAATAGGATAATAATAATAATAAGGATCCCAGTCTAATGGGTTAGTACACTGCTTATGTACATTTCATTCAAAAAGAGGTGTGCTGCTTACTGAATTGTTTTCTGTTCAGCCTTATAATTTTCTATGAAAATCAATTTTCTGTCATTCAGGTTTGTTTACATTATTTCCCTGCCTGGAATGCAATCAGGAAAGCTCACATTTCCTTTCATTATCATCAGCACAGCTCCGAGTGTGTCCTATGATGCTATACTTGTAGAAAATGAACAGACATGCAGATCTAGTCTTCATATAGTGGAGGATCAGTTAGAGGCAGGACATTGGCCTAGTAATCAGCACTGCTGCCTTACAGCTTCGAAGTTCAAGTCCTAGGATGGTCACTCTCAATGTGGAGTTCACAGGCTCTCCTGGGGTTTACGTTTATTCTTTTTTCTGGGTATTCGAATCTTATGTCACATCTGAAGACATGCAGGTTAGTTCCTAGTGTGATTAAAATTAGGAATGTATATGAGTTGGTATGTGATAGCCTGACTTGTCATGGAGGGTTTGTCCTTGTTTACATTCTTTGCTTCTAGAAAAGCCCCCAAAATTTGTAATATGAGGGGTTTAAGAAATGAATCACTAATAATTTAAAAATTTGAACTGCTGCCTTAGCTTTAGGAGCTTTAGGACTCGGATTCAATCCTCCCAGTCACTATGGAGTGGTGGCTCAGAGGCTAGGGATCTGCACTGGCAATCGGAAAGTTGCCTGTTCGATTCCCGTAAATGCCAATAGGGACTCTGCTCTGTCGGGCCCTTGAGCAAGGCCCTTGACCTGCAATTGCTGAGCGCTTTGAGTAGTGAGAAAAGCGCTATATAAATGCAAGAATTATACCATCACCCCAAGAACACTATTATTTTCCATGTTGTGGACCACAGCCCGGACACAGACAGGCAGACATCGTTGTTTGCACCACCACACGTTTATTTACAAGATGTTTACAATGGTGATACACGCACAAACCCAGTGCCGCAGCACCAATCACCCACAAGTCCAGGTCCTTATGCAAAGCATTTCTTTGCCGCCTCCACTCCTCTCCTCCGAGCTCCGTCCTCTTCCACCCGACTCCAGCCTCTGAATGGAGGGAGGCGGCCCCTTTTATAATCACCCAGGTTGTGCTCCAGTTGCCTCCCGATAATCTTCCGCAGGCACTCCCCAGTGTGGCGGAAGTGCACCCG
Organism: Polypterus bichir lapradei; assembly: GCA_026402145.1. NCBI lineage: Eukaryota > Metazoa > Chordata > Cladistia > Polypteriformes > Polypteridae > Polypterus > Polypterus bichir. The sequence continues at coordinate 10,539,401 of JANRMT010062800.1, read as the reverse complement.
GAAGCACTCCGGGTGTCCGCGATCCTCTTCCCTCCAGCACTTCCGGGTGTGGCGGAAGTGCTGAGGTCCAGGGCTCCATAGGCATTGGGGCGCTCCCTGGCGGTGACCATGGGCCCCTACAGGGCTGAGCTTCAAAGCTCTGTACCCGTGGTCCCCATAGCCTCCAGGGCAGTCGCCCCCACATGGTCTGGGGGAGGTGTAAGCCCTCCTCCGGTCCTATGGGGCTTCCCAGACGGGTCGCATCCCGAACACAATGTCTATGAATTGAAGTTTTCCCTGTTATGATCTTTATCCAAATCTGTGTGTTTCTTGCTTTTCTTCTTCCCCACATCCCATGACACTGTACTATAATAATCAGCTCAAAACATTATCATTAGTCAGTTGCATTTAAATTTAAATATAATCCCCTGGCTTTGCTTAGGTAGTATTTTATTCTTTCTGTGTAGAATTTGTGTCAAAACAAATATAATGAAGACATGGGGATTCTTTCTTTTGCTAAATATTTGGCTAGGGACTCGGCTAAAGTAAATCAAACTAACAGTGAAGACTTAGCCTTCCATCTAACTAATGAATTAATTGAAAACAAAAGTCGAATTATTGTTTTTACACTCTGTATTCAGTATTATTGTATTCATTCAAATTAGAATTAGTCACACTATCAATTTTGACACGTGTTCTTTTCGGAATGTAAGTTTCTAACCACCATGCTCCTCCACAGCAAGTGATCTTGAGAAACATCTTCTATATCTTTCTGTCTAATATTCATTGTTAATTTTGCCACTGTATTTTATTTGGGGTTAACCAGCTATCATAATTTGAAGTTTTCTCCAAGACAAGAGAGGTGTGAGGCCTTCTAAAGAAAGCCAGAACACAAGCCAGAAACTTATGTGGTCTGATCAGCATAGCCCCATCTGAATTCAGCCAGGTCCCTAAGGCTACTTGGTGGTTTCAACTGGAGCAGGTCCAAAAAACGAATAGGGAACTGGCAAAGCGATTGTAAATGCCCCTAAATATACCAAAAAAGCCCCACAACAGAATGGATCACTGTAAAACCTCGGTCTGTAGTTAAAGGAATTATCTTTATAAATGAAAAATGTATTAACATATATAGCAAAATACAAAGAAAGTTTCAAAAAAGTAAAATGAGGCACAAAGGGTTTGCCAAAAAGGCAGTTCATGGTTCCAAGTTCCAAGTTCCAATACAATATTCAGACATCAGAATCCTTACAACAATGCAAGATATAATCAAAAAACCATAAACTCCAACAGGAATAAAAAACACAAAACTGACTGAAACTCCAACAAATGAATGATTCCCAACTCCTGAGCCTTCCAGGACAATTTAAAGGGAGGGCTCACAATTGGTAACGTCTGGGTAGACCCGCCTCCACAAGGAACACACAACTACATTTAAAGTTTCAGTACACTATAAAATGTTATCTTAAATCAACAAACATAACATATAGAGTGAAAAACAATAAAATTAACAAAAACAACATTAAGATGTAATATACACCTATAATCAGACACCATTTTTTTGCCCATGCTGCCAAATGTGTTGATGTCATTCTGTTCAGGAGTCCAAAAGGTCATCCATTTCTGTTTGATGATGTTCGAAGCTCATAGCTGACTTGTTTACTTAAACTGCCTTTGACCTTTGATACTACAGATCTTTGTCAAGCACTTTCTATCAAAACTACCTTCTTGCTTTACTGGACCCTTTGTCTTAAATCATCTTTATACTATTCGTGTTAACATTGAGGTCTCGATGCTTTTATAGAACCTCAGTACTTCCAGACTTTCTGTAGTCTTGTGAAAGCATTTTAGCCTTTTGTATATAACATGTCCCTTCATGATCCATCTCACCATTGTTATGCCCCCATTATGACCTGTACTATGGAAGATTCAGACTAGTTACCTGAGCCACCATTATAACAATTTCTTTGTGTTTATTAAAAGACTTACTTTGTCTTCTTCATCATTATTATTTCAGATCTCTATTCTCTGTAGTTACTTCAGTGCAACCAGTGTAATCCAGGTCTGTTAGGAGGTTTTCTATCCATTCTATCCCAAGATGCTCTAGCATGTTTCTATGATGAGAAAAAAAGATGAATGGTGACAGAATGCAACTTCACATCCGTTATGATTTAAAACCCGCAAGTCTCCAGTCCTTAATGAAGATTGTTTATTCTTTCAATCATGAATTTAGGATATCATATTGTCACTTTATTTGCCAGATTGCATAATCTTGTAAATATTTTCTGGAAGACTACAACATTTTTCAAAAGATGGGTATTGGAAGTCTGCTGATTTTTAACATGCATACATGATCCGTACCACCATGGCATGGTCTGAAGGTAGCATGCCACTCATATAACTGCTCTGCTATGAGCACGACTATATAATCCACATTTGCTGGCTCTAAACTGAACACATCCTATAAGGACATCTTTAAGTTTAGAAGGATCATTCCATGGTGTAGTAGTGCTACTTGATGGAGCCACTGTCCTGGGTTGGAGTTTGCAGACTTTCCTTATGTTTTTATGAGTTTTCTTCTAGATATTCTAGTTTTCCTCCCACATTCAAAAAGATGTGAGTGTTAGGGTTAACTGGTAACTCTAAACTGGCCCCAGTTTGAGTGTGGATTTGTGCATATGCAGGCCCTGTAATGAATTGGAACCCGGACCAATGTTGTTCCCAATTTAGTCACAAGTGCTACTGCTATAGGCTCTGTCACCCTGTAACCCTGAATTCGATGAAGTGGTTTTGAGAATGTAATTTTGCTTTGTTTCAGGTCAGATGTTTATTTGCCATCACCCGCCTCCCCTCAACCCCCACCATTTCAGGTGAAATTTCCTCAAACTGGCTATCTAGTCCTGAGCCACTTTAGTGCCCATGCAACTTTATGGGCTCCAAATAGATCAACAGAGTCAGTTTGGAATCACAATCACAAAAATAATAGTGGAAAAAATACACTTGTGCCTGTGTGTGTGGACACATAAACTGTATAAATATTGGATGGTAAAATGTCTACTTTGAAGATGGCTATATACAGTAGCTGGAGCCGGATGTGTACTATACATATTCACAGTCCGTACATACACATGATAGTGGCATTGGGTTTCGTGCTAAGATATGTCTCATCAAAAGTTTTTCTATATTTGGTTTCCTGTTGCTATGGTGTAAAGAAATTAGATAAGATCTGTCTTTCCTTGATGTTCAGGGTGACAAGTGCATTGGGCAGCAACTAGATAGATAGATAGATAGATAGACTACTCACAAAACATCTAACAATCTAACTAAAAAACAGTAAATGGGCAATGGGTGTCACTCTGGGAGATTTCATATGAAGAAATATTGAAATGATTATAAAAACAGATATCATCTCTGTGTATGGTTTACGTTAGAATTCTCCTGCAGGAAGTTTCATTAATGAAGACAATAACTTCACAACTTCCTCCATCTAGTTACATAAAATTCAACAACTCTTCAGTGCAATGCACACCTACCCCTCATCAAGACAGTCTGCTGAACTTTTAATCTTTAACAAAGTCAAGTTCAACCTTAACTGCTCTGGTGATACATTTTTATAGAATGAGTTTGATGCACATACCCATAAAACAATCCATCCATTTTCTAACTTGCTTATCTGATTCAGGATCATGGGTTTCATTTTGATATCATGTAATGTATTTCATAACAAATTGCACAAAGTTATTCAGGAAATGATTTACACTGCATTATTCTCAGAGTAATTTAAGAAACATTAATGGCAGATAGCAACTATTTCCCCTTTTGAGTATTTTTAGGTGCAATTTATCAGCTTATTAGAATTACATAACCATCTGTCCATTTTCCGGTCCTCTTTTTCCAGTGGAAAACATAAAGTGCAAATCAGGAAGCAAATTTTGCTGCAAAGAAACTCAATCACAGGGCTGACTTGGGCTTGAAGTTGGCATAGTAGAAGAATTCCATTTTTTATTGCAGTATATATATCCCCCTCTGACTTTCAAGGGTGGGGGGTAATGCTGTCCAGTTAAATGTACAAATATGGTCCTCATTGAAACTGCAATGCACTTGTCCCCCTCTCTGATCGAACGTATGACTATCATCTCAATTGAAACTCCAACGTGGTCCAAGACCCCCTGAACTTGATTAATAAATCGTGTACAATTTGCAATGCAAAGGAAAACAGAGAGTACCAGCACTTTATTCCCAGTTCAGGCACTGGGGCAGACCAGTTTAGAGTTGCAGATTAACCTAAATGTGTGCCATCAGATTGTCACCAGCGAAGCAACACGGTAAATGGGCGGAGTTTGACATTTAGGCCTGGGAGGGGCCAGACAAACCATAAAAATAATTTCATTTGCTAGTGTCTCAGCTGTACTGCTGCACGTTTACATCACATCCCTTGTCAAATATGGTCAATAGTTCGTTGTATAAATTTATAATATGAAGCAACTCCCATTTACTTAACAAGCTTCAAAATTGTGAAAAAGCTGCAAATACTTTTAACAATATTTAAATGACAGAAAACGTTGCCTTATTAAGTTTGTTTGCCTGTGTATTTTAATTCTGGCAAAATAAATACGTTCTTACGCATAGGGTAACATTTCAGGTGTGTTTGGGACTTGCTTCATCAAAAACTGTAGAGCTATCCCATTTTTGTTTTTTAAATATTTTGTAATAGGGGTGAGCATGACGTGTGATTGAGGTTTGCTGAGACTGCTGTGCCGCTATTTGTACAAGTGCGGCTAACAGATGCATAAAAGAGGAAATACTGATTACAAAATATAGAAGCTGAAGTAACCCATCTCAAGATACATCTGTAATTAAAATTTGTAGTAAAATGCATTTAGGGGTCCATGGTAGTGCGTCGGTTTTAGATAAAAAATGTACTTGGGTTCCAGTTGTGTATAAAAGAGCCTGAGGTAAGTGAGAAGGTGTCACGAGCAAGAAAAGGGAGAATAAAAAGACAGTCTGGAGAATAAAAGCAAAGAAAGAAAAAGACAAAGAGGCAGGTTTGTGGGACAGCCGGTGGGGAAGTGAGGAGCCAGGCGGTTTGGGAAGTGGCCCAGAGAGGACGGAGTGGGTGGCACTAATGGGGCCAGGTTGCTCCTTTCTGAATGGATAAGAAACAGGATAAAACCTACTGCTCTGTGGGGGGAAGACCGAGGGATGGTGGTGGGAGACAGGAGCGGGGCTTGTGGTGTTTCCCACTGAAGATCGAGGGATAGTGGCAGAAACATCAGTTAGAATGAAGGGTTTACTGCACCTGCTGGTGGGCATCTCCTTTTGCTGAGGAGACCGTGATACTTGAGCAGAGAAAACATCGGTTTTAGCAGCAAGTACTGGTGGCTTGTAATGGTTTTTAATGGATGGATCCTGTCCATATTTTAACCCTGGACTTTAATCTGTTTTTGAACTTATTTATTGATTTTAAACCCTAGTGAACACTGTTTTTATTAACGATTATTTAATGACTTATTTATTTATACATCTTATTTTGTATAATGTTCTTTGCTGAGCACAGGCACAGAGCGCTGTGAACAATTCTCATTTAAAAAACAAGTATAGATTATACTAATTACAGAAATGGTATACATATAAATGCTGATTCGTTAAAACATACATAGAACAATATGGAACAGATGGAGCCTATCCCAGCAAGCAACTGGCACAGGCAGTATAACCTCTGGAGAGGGTGTCAGTTCGCCACAGGGTGAACACACACATACACACACATTGGGGACTTTGTCAATTCACCTAACATGAATGTCCTTGGACTGTAAGAGGAAACTAAAGTGGACCGAATGGGTCAGCATCCCTTCCATTGTGTCACTGTGTGGTGTGTTCCTTGATTATTAATATATTTAAATCAACTGTACCCTTAAATAAATAAAGCAAAAAGCCCTTTATTAGATACTTATTTTAGTAACAAAGTGCATCTTTTGCAGAATCAGGCCCAGCCTGGTCACCCATCAGAAACGGTAAGAGTACTTTAGACGTGGAAGTGAGAATTCCACGTATCAATACGTCTACTGCTAATGTGCTCCCTGGGCAAAGAACAAGCAAGGAATTGTCCCAGTTTAATCCAGAGTTGAATCAAGATGGAGACTGTATCATTTAACAGGATATTGTACAGGGTGGCGCACGAAAAACCGAACCATCTCAGACTCCAACGTCGATGTATGTTTCTTAGCCTGTACACGAAACGAGCAATGGGACCCGACTCTTTTTGCAGTTTGCAACTGACCCAGTCTTACGCCACTTCTTCACTAACTTGTGAATACTGCTTTTTGCTGGTAGGTTTTCTGTGCAAAAATGTCCAACGTTTCCTTAAGAGAACCCGTAGACGCATACACCTCCACTATTCCAATCCTGTGTTGCAGAGAATACATCTTCCGGATCTCTTTCACGCACGTCTGTACCCACTGGCTCACAGCTTCCTTACTAATGCACAGTTAGGGTTGCTGGCCTCGTTGCGACAACCAGACTCCGCGATCGTGACGGCACCCACCTGTATAACAGCTCGAGTCAACCGGTCGGAGAAGGTTCGGTTTTTCGATGTGCCACCCTTTATTAGTCCATGCATTGTAACCTTGCAGTCCACTTTCCTAAATGCAAAAATGCAATTTATTTAATGATGCAAAATTAAAATGTTGTTACACTTTTCCATTTTTTTAATCTATCTCCTCTCGTTAGCAGGCTGTTGAGGATCAGCCAGCCCCAACAAATTAGGCATGAGGTGCTGTTGGAGACAATGGTAGACAGAACGCCATACTGTCCATCATCATGTGGCGCTCACACACATGCATATGCTCACACTTACTGTAATTCCATCCATCCATTATCCAACCCGCTATATCTTAACTACAGGGTCACGGGGGGTCTGCTGGAGATAATCCCAGCCAACACTGGGCTCTAGACAGGAAACAAACCCCGGGCAGGGCGCCAGCCCACCACAGACTTACTGTAATTGACCTGACAAAACAACTTTACTTTCAGGTCTTTAAAAAAGTGGCAGGAAAACTAACGTACCCAGAGAGCGACCAACCCAGTCATAGGGAGACCATCCACATTCTGTACAGTAACAACCTAATCAGGAATTGAATGTTGGCGGTGAGGCATTATTTTTAGGCAGTGGACCACAGGGGGTACTTTAAACATTACTATCCATTACCTAACCTGCGTCATTCATTTTTGGGGTCAGCAGAATTGGGTGTAAGGCAAGACTCCATCCTAGACTGATGTGAGGACAAGAGAGGCTGTCCAGGCTGTCGCTCGCTCGCTCACACCAGCTTTCTCCTCCAGCTTCCTGCCTTCTTCCTCACTCCCGCAACCTTCATTTCTTTTTCTCTTTTTCTTCCTTTTCTCTTCTCCTCTTCCTAGCCGCCTCGCACTTCTATTTATGACGGGGAACGTGATTCACCTGTGGCAGTCAGCGGCTCCCGGAAACAATTATGGATGCGGACAACTCCTCACGTGTGCACCTAAGTGAAACTCGCCCGCACCGCAAATCACCCCAGGAACCGCGTCTGCCACACATCACCACACCCCCTCGTTAAGCCGCGAGTGCGGTGATTATTTATTTTAAAAATGGCCCTTTGACATGAGCTGTGGACCCGCTATACCACAGAGGCTCTAGTTAATCGAGAGAAAATCCATTCAGATACAGAGTGACAGTACAAACTCTAGAAAGACCATGACAGAACTGGGATTTGAAACTGTTCTTCTGGAGGCTCTACATCATCATGCTGAGGTAAAAAAAGGAAAGAATGTTATCAAATACTGTAATAAAAAATCAAAAAAGTATGAATTTATTTCACATTCAAGAGGAGTGTTGTCCTTGCAACTTATCATACACATTTACTGTGATTACTTTTAATGCACTGTGTTACTAATGGCATATTGCAGACCAAATTAGATAATTAGATATCTATGTTTAGTTGTGTCACTTTTTTATTTAATGCCTGAAATGCAATTTTCATTTTTTTAAGAGTGACAGGTGATAAACATTTTATAATATCAAAAATTTATATTCTAAAACACGTTGAGAAAAGTAAGCTTCATAATATGCTAAACAGAGAATGTTTAATGATGAAATAGAAAACATTTGCTGAGAGAAGATTTTCCAACATGAGGCACCCTTTTATGTTTTATGGCTTAATTATACATAATTAAAGCAAAAAGGAAATATTTTGTAGAAACCCTCCATGTACTGTGTGTAATTTGAAATTAACAACAAAGAATCCTAAAGATAGCCTTTACCTTTCACACGACATTTGGCCACTATTTAAGTGAGATAATTACGAGTATTGTATTGTCCAACCTCCAAACACAAGGTTGCTGTCTCAATTCAGAAAGGAATAATGTGTTTTGTATTTTAAAATGGGAAATTATCCAGATACTTTGTTGTAAATGTGAAGCTGTGTGTTTTGTACTCTTTTTTTCACTGTGTCTCATCACATTGGGATGGAAGTGGTGTGCATAGCTTGATTTTAAAGGTGTAATAACAGTCAACGAAGAAAAAGAATAGGATATTGTGCCAAAAAACATTTTACCTCATTTCCTACCGTTACATGTGGACATGACAAATGTTTCCAACTTGTTCATCTCCCTGTTGATGAGTCACAAACCAAAACGTCGGGAGATGGTTGTTAACTATAATTCCGACTTTTAAACGGATAATTGTAGACATATAAGTAACAAGCTGGTTAAGTTTGCAGATGATACCAAGATAGGTGGATTAGCAGATAATTTGGAATCCGTTATATCATTACAGAAGGACTTGGACAGCATACAAGCTTGGGCAGATTTGTGGCAGATGAAATTTAATGTCAGTAAATGTAAAGTATTACACAGAGGAAGTAAAAATATTAGGTTTGAATACACAATGGGCTGTCGGAAAATCGAGAGTACACCTTATGAGAAGGATTTAGGAGTCATAGTGGACTCTAAGCTATCAACTTCCCGACAGTGTTCAGAAGCCATTAAGAAGGCTAACAGAATGTCAGGTTATATAGCGCCTTGATGTGTGGAGTACAAGTCCAAGGAGGTTATGCTCAACCTTTATAATGCACTGGTTAGGCCTCATCTTGAGTCCTGTGTGCAGTTTTGTTCTCCAGGCTACAAAAAGGACATAGCAGCACTAGAAAAGGTCCAGAGAAGAGCGACTAGGCTGATTCCAGGACTACAGGGGTTGAATTATGAGGAAAGATTAAAAGAGTTGAGCCTTTACAGTTTAAGCAAAAGAAGATTAAGAGGTGACATGATTGAAGTGTTTAAAATTATGAAGGGAATTAGTACAGTGGATCGAGACTTGTATTTTAAAATGAGTTCATCAAGAACACGGGGACACAGTTGGAAACTTGTTAAGGGTAAATTTCGCACAAACATTAGGAAGTTTTTCTTTACACAAAGAACGATAGACACTTGGAATAAGCGACCAAGTAGTGTGGTAGACAGTAAGACGTTAGGGACTTTCAAAACTCGACTTGATGTTTTCTTGGGGGAAACAAGTGGATAGGACTGGCGAGCTTTGTTGGGCTGAATGGCCTGTTCTCGTCTAGAATATTCTAATGTTCTAATGTTCTATATCAGGGGTCTTCAACTAAAATCTATCGAGGTCCAGTCAGAGAAAATTTCTTGAAGCAAAGGTCCGGTCCGTCTGAAGATCACGTTGTCTAACTATTTAGTATCATGTCTATTTAAGTAGCCTAGTAGTTGTATCAACATCTGCATGTAATTAATACTAGACTTTCAAATCAAATTAGTTTAGTACAATTCATAATCCTTTTGACAATATTTATTTTCAAACACAGAACTGAACATTTATGTATGACTGCAAATGGGTATGTTCGTTCAAAATCTTTATGCTTCGTCTCATAATGTCGTTTCACATTGGCACTTTTTACAAGTGCCACGGTTTCTGAACATATGAGACACACAGGTTTAGTGTTTCCAGTGGGAAGTATGAACAGAAATGAGTTTGTCCATTCTGGATTAAATACCCTATTTTCGCTGGCCACTTTCCTTCTTTTAGAGAGCGCCATTTGCTCCGTATATTTCTGTCCCTTTCGCCGTGTCACTCGTCTCTTCTTTATCCAGCACAGTCTCACAGTATCTCTCAGTAGTCTTTATTTTTATCGCTACATTTCTTTCGAACGTTTCGGTTCCTGACCTTGCCTCTAACACACGTTTCACTATCTTTCTTCTTTTCGACCGTATCTCTGAAAAATCCCTCCTCTGTTTGCGTACATGGATTCGTAAAACAACGTTCACCGACTAGAATCCGCAGACTTGATTGGATGAGAGGTATCACGTGAAATGGCTTAGCGCGTATACTATTGGTCTGTGTATTTCCTCACCATTACCGTAAAGATTACAAAAGCTGCGCCGGGTAAAAATAGAAGCGCCCCATCATGTTTAAATGATAACCTTTTGTTTTGGCTGTAAGTCAAGGTCCGTATGAGACAGCTTTGCGGTCCGGATGCAGACCGAGGTCCGCCTGTTAGTGACCTCTGTTCTATATACTAGGTGCTTCAGCTCCAGACCTTCTACTGCAGCGTTTCTCAACCTTTAAGTATTTGCGACTCGAGTTTTCATAACAGTTTTAATCGCGCCCCTAAGGTTTTTTTGAAAGGAGCCCATTAATACCAATGTGTTCTTTTTTAATTAATGATGTATCATAGATGCATATTTTATTATACCTACTTAACTTTTATCAACATTTATCTAACTCTATATTTATTTTTCTAGTATCAGAATGTAGTTTAAGTTCATTTGTTTTGGTTTCAATTGATGTATTTTTCATATTTTGGATTCTTGTTTTCTTTTTATCACATCTTCGTGCCCCCTTTCTGTTACTTCGCACCCACCTAGGGGGGCCCGCCCCACAGTTTGAGAATCACTGGTCTACAATATGTACCTTTTTGTAGGATTGCTGGTATACAAAAGTTGTGAATTTGTTTTAATTTCAAATTTATGTACAAGTAGGAGGACTTGCCGCCGCAAATTAACGTCAGCACAAATGTTTGGTTATTAGTCCACGTGAGTGTAAATTTTATTGAGAAGTCAGAAGTGTAACGTGATGTTTATTCAGGATCAGTGAGTTGTTGGGACCTTAACATTACACTAGACAACACTTTTCAAAAGTTTTGCTTCCCAAAAAGTTGGGTGATTATGATCAAGAGCTCCAAGCTGAAGACAAAAATAATTTCACATTGACTGTATCACACAAGAACTTTGAGGAACATGAAATGAACTTCTAGCGAATTTAGAGTGTTGTTGACACATTTCATTAGTTCAATCCAGCTAAAACTGCTTTGTTACTTTGCGCCCCCCTAGGGGGGCCCGCCCCACAGGTTGACAACCACTGTATTAATGGTTGGAGGAGGATAGAGTATAAGAGGTCATTAGCATGAAACTCCAAGGTAAAGGCATCATCAAGTATTGTATTGGTTGAAGATGGAAAGCTAAACAGGCAAGCAACTGTCATTGTCTGCAAATGAAGCCATAGGTATGCTGCAGTGTGTAAATGTCTTTGCACACCTGACAGTGTGAATGGTGAATAAAGTACAACAGAGAACATTATTAATGGGATACTGAGAAATGGAGAAATAACATATTCTATAAGTAAGGCATTCAGGAAGAGTCCATGATGGTACCATTTTTGGAGGTTACATTGGATGTAATTATCCCTTTGGAAAGAAAGCTCAATGGCAATAAATACTTGGAAATTTAGAAGAAGCTCCTGTTTCCTTTGTTCCAGTATTTCCTTAAAGGTATCTGCAAAAAAGCATTTGTGGTTACCTCTTAATCTGTAAATGAAAATGACCTCCTTCTTTACCAAATTGGAAGCTAACTGCTTAACAGAATAAGACAGAGCAGCATCAAAGGTTTTTTTTTGTTTTTTTACTTCTGTCAGTAAGGCGTAAGTTGGTTATGGAAGAATGGAGCTATTTTACAGTCATGCAGCATGTTTGTCAGACATGCAAAAAGTAATTCACTGGAATCTGTAAAGGTGACAATATTAGTGCCACTTCAAGGGCCCAAAAACCAATGGATGAAAAAGTCATGTAGTGTGATGCCAGTCATAAGACATAACTCAGTGGTTGTGATTTGGATGCCAGGGCTTAATATGCAGCTTCAGAGAATCACGTTCTGCTTGTTATGGTACATCTAGTGTTGTTGCCCTGTTTGTCCTCTATGACCAACAATATCGTTGTGCAAGATAAAAAAGATTTGTTACTTTTTAGTGCATTTTTGAATTCCTAGACAAATCCTTTTCTTTATCCTCTCGTGTGCTATGCCACCTTTAGTATAACTGTGTTGTCTTTTAGATTATGCTAATACACTTAATATACATTTTTCTTAGAGTGGTGGAATACTGGTACCGCAAAAATAGTTCTCTCATATGTTATCTTTAAACACTTAATTGTACACTGCGTACAAAGAAACAGCCTCTTAATATTGCCCTATCACACATTGAGTGTTAATAACATATTATGAATCTTAAAAACAGAATTTATCTTGAAATCGAGTATTAATAATGGCTATTTCTGGTATTAGCATATGAAATATAAGATAATAATTTCACCTAGAAGAAAAAACAGCTGGAATATTTGTTTTAAAGAAGTAAGCTATTGCAGAAGTATTTTTATACATCTATTTTTACTTTATTGTATATTGAATTCCATACCTGTGCAGATGTTTTCAGCTAAAGGACCTAACAGAGGACAGATGGTACTGAGTACTGTATTGTCTTAAATTATCCTTAGACACAATTTTCCTAAGACGTTCAAAAAGCTTCTTGTGCAGCTTTGCTCTAAAGATTAGTTTTGAGGTGTGGCATGGTGGCGCTGTGGATAACGCTGCTGCCTTGCAGTTAGGTGACCTGGGTTCGCTTTCTGGGTCCTACCTGTGTGGAGTTTGCATGTTCTCCCAGTGTCTGCGTGGGTTTCCTCCCACAGTCCAAAGACATGCAGGTTAGGTGGATTGGCAATTCTAAATTGTCCCTAGTGTATGCTTGGTGTGTGTGTGACCTGCGGTGGGCTGGCGCCCTGCCTGGGGTTTGTTTCCTGTGTTGGCTGGGATTGGCTCCAACAGATCCCCGTGACCCTGTAGTTAGGAGTTGGCGGGTTGGATGGATGGATTAGTTTTGAGCACTGGTCTCAGATGTACACTGTTTGGTGACACATGATTTTCTGAGATGGAGATAGTCAGAGACAGCAAAGGGTCAAAATCAAGATATCAGAAAGTAGTCAGGCAACCAAGAATTCAAGGGTAAGACGTTAATTAGAAGTCAAAGGCAAAACCAGAGTCAAAAAAACAGAAATCAGTTCTAGCACTACTGCTTACTTGAAAAACAAACTACTGTAACAGCACCAAAGAGATTTGAAATGTAAAGTTAGGGGTAACACATTGCAATGGTGTCATCTATGTGTCACTTCGGTTACATCACCAGTGTGATGATCGAGGACACATGATACCTTCTTATGGCATCACATAAACAAAGAACATAAAGAAGGTAGTAAATAAAAGTAAACTTTGCCAAGTTTAGCCGAAATTATAAATAATCCTCAAAAACGGAAGCTTTAAGTCAAAAAAACCATACACAAGAACATACGTATAAGTGGTTTGAGTCGCACCATTTAACAAAGTCCTTGATTAGGTTCCTATACTCCTCCTCCTGCCCACTCCTGATGCAGCCCACGATAGCAGTGTTGTCAGTGAACCTTTGCATGTGGCAGGACTCCGAGTTGTATTGGAAGTCCGATGTATGTTGGCTGAACAGGACCGGAGAAAGCACAGTCCCCTGCGGCGCTCCTGCACTGCTGACCACAATGTCAGACCTGCAGTTCCCGAGACGCACATACTGAGGTCTGTCTGTAAGATAGCCCATGATCCATGCCACCAGGTGTGAATCTACTCCCATCTCTGTCAGCTTGTCCCTAAGGAGCAGAGGTTGGATGGTGTTGAAGGCGCTAGAGAAGTCCAGAAACATAATTCTTACAACACCACTGCCTCTGTCCAAGTGGGAGAGGGATTGGTGTAGCATATAGATGATGGCATCCTCCGCTCCCACCTTCTCCTGGTATGCGAACTGCAGAGGGTCGAGGACGTGGTGGACCTGTGACCTCAGGTGGTAAAGCAGCAGCTGCTCCATGGTCTTAATCACATGTGACGTCAGAGCGACAGGCCAGAAGTCATTCATCTCACTAGGACGTGATATCTTTGGGACTGGGATGATGCAAGATATTTTCCAAAGCCTCGTGACTCTCCCCTGTTCTAGGTTCAGGTTGAAGATGTGCTGTAGAGGACTCCCCAGCTCCAATACACAGGCCTTCAGCACTCGTGGCAATACTCCATCTGGACCTGCTGCTTTGCTGGCACGAAGTCTCCTCACTCTCTGCTTACCTGGGCTGCTGTATTTGTAGGTGGGGGGGAAACTCACTAAATATGCTGGTATCAGCAGAAGGATGGGTGGAGGGTGCAGTACTCCATGGTGAGAGTGGGTTGACACAGCTGGTGCCCTGATAATCTCTTTTTGTCGTCCTTGTCTGTTTCTCAGTCACAATGGTTACCTAGATACTAAAACTGAAAAGACCAAACAAGGTCGGGGCAACTGAAGGAATTGCTGTTACCACACTACACTGAAGAAAAGATGTGGGTAGGAGCAAAGCACAAATAGTGTGAGTTTGGCCAGAGGTGTGTCTGAGGCTGAGTCGTGTAAGAAGACTAACAGCGTTGGCAATTACAATTTGATCGTTGTTTTTATCCCTACTTGGCTATGCTTCTAAAAGAGTTGCACTGTACAGTAAGTACATTGTAACAATGCATATTTTTAATGCAATTATACATTTAACTAGACAGCAATTACTGTGTAGGTAGTCTGTAATTTGGAAGGTCTACTCTAAAGTGTGATTTTTGCTTTTATTGAAACAACTTCAAATGTCACTCATGAATATAACTGTATGCAAAATCTTTTATAGAAAAAAAAAAAACAAGTTGGATGTGTCGGATCTTTTGGTGTTTTGCATGTCTAATCCTGAGCAGAGGTGAAAAATGTGTTTGTGTTCTTCCATAAAAATTTATAATAGGGCAAAGTGGAGCTTTTACTTTCTTACCTCAACTCATTTAAGAACTCTACTATACGTTGTCTTTATCTTTGTCAAGTTAAGAGACTTAGGGATGCACGTATCCAATTCAGCACCTTAATATAAATAAATAGTTTCTGTTAATAAGACTTTATTTATTTAATAAGACTGAACAGTAAACATTTTACTTCCTGAACATTTTTTGGTTGCATCTTATGGATTTTGAGCCCGCTCATTACAAAAATCACCTTTTATCTCATTTTATTGGAATTTCCTATTTGTATTATTTCCTCTCTTAAATATACACTCACCTAAAGGATTATTAGGAACACCATACTAATACGGTGTTTGACCCCCTTTCGCCTTCAGAACTGCCTTAATTCTACGTGGCATTGATTCAACAAGGTGCTGAAAGCATTCTTTGAAATGTTGGCCCATATTGATAGGATAGCATCTTGCAGTTGATGGAGATTTGTGGGATGCACATCCAGGGCACGAAGCTCCCATTCCACCACATCCCAAAGATGCTCTATTGGCTTGAGATCTGGTGACTGTGGGGGCCATTTTAGTACAGTGAACTCATTGTCATGTTCAAGAAACCAATTTGAAATGATTCAAGCTTTGTGACATGGTGCATTATCCTGCTGGAAGTAGCCATCAGAGGATGGGTACATGGTGGTCATGAAGGGATGGACATGGTCAGAAACAATGCTCAGGTAGTCGATGCCCAATTGGCACTAAGGGGCCTAAAGTGTGCCAAGAAAACATCCCCCACACCATTACACCACCACCACCAGCCTGAACAGTGGTAACAAGGCATGATGGATCTATGTTCTCATTCTGTTTACGCCAAATTCTGACTCTACCATTTGAATGTCTCGACAGAAATCGAGACTCATCAGACCAGGCAACATTTTTCCAGTCTTCAACTGTCCTATTTTGGTGAGCTCGTGGAAATTGTAGCCTCTTTTTCCTATTTGTAGTGGAGATGAGTGGTACCCGGTGGGGTCTTCTGCTGTTGTAGCCCATCCGCCTCAAGGTTGTGCGTGTTGTGGCTTCACAAATGCTTTGCTGCATACCTCGGTTGTAACGAGTGGTTATTTCAGTCAAAGTTGCTCTTCTATCAGCTTGAATCAGTCGGCCCAAACATACTGGATGTTTTTCCCTTTTCACACCGTTCTTTGTAAACCTTAGAAATGGTTGTGCGTGAAAATCCCAGTAACTGAGCAGATTGTGAAATACTCAGACCAGCCCATCTGGCACCAACAACCATGCCACGCTCAAAATTGCTTAAATCACCTTTCTTTCCCATTCTGACATTCAGTTTGGAGTTCAGGAGATTGTCTTGACCAGGACCACACCCCTAAATGCATTGAAGCAACTGCCATGTGATTGGTTGATTAGATAATTTCATTAATGAGAAATTGAACAGGTGTTCCTAATAATCCTTTAGGTGAGTGTACGTACACAGTACAACAGCTACAACTGGAACATCTGTGATGATCTAAAAGTACTGGTACAGTTTCTAGTAATGACGCTCAGATATACCAAGTCCGGTTGTTTCGTTTGCAAATTGTTAAAGAGTCTCATTGCATTAAAAAGAAATGACGCACTTCTTCCTAACGCAACAAAAATATTTTGCCTCCTTTTCACGTAAAGCTTGGACTGATGAAAAAAATTGTGAAAGCGATGAACAAGGAAGGTGAAGGATTTCAATATTTAAGATGAATTTTTCCATGAATAACCGATGCCAGGATTAAGCAAGGCATTGTACACGTAGTTGGTCCACATGTCACCAGTGGCAAGTGCAAAGATCTGCTAATAGGGCCAGAGGAGATTTTCTTGGCAACTAAAGGGCAGCCAACTACATCCAGCTGGTTGACAACAAGCTTCAAGGATACTAAACCATGTGATAAAGATTTATGGTTAAAAAAGTCTTCCCTGTTGATTTTGGAGCAGTCAGTGATAAATATGGTGAAACATTTTGCCAGAACATTACAAAGATGGAAAAGCGGTATCAGGACAAGTGGAGTTCATCAGTGCTGGTTGACTATTGTTGGACACTGAACCAAGAGGCCTCAGATGTCGAGTACAAATGAAAATCAGTAGCAAAGCAGTTTTAGCTGGATTGAACTAATGAAATGTGTCAACAACACGCTAAATTCGCTAGAAGTTCATTTCATGTTCCTCAAAGTTCTTGTGTGATACTGTCAATGTGAAATTATTTTTGTCTTCACCTTGGAGCTCTTGATCATAATCACCAAACCAAAGTGTTGTCTAGTGTAATGTTAAGGTCAAAACAACTCACTGATCCTGAATAAACATCACGTTAGACTTCTGACTTCTCAATAAAATTTACATTCACGTGGACTAATAACCAAACATTTGTGTTGACGTTAATTTGCGGCAGGCAAGTCCTCCTACTTCTACATAAATTTGAAATTAAACAAATTCACAACTTTTGCATACCAGCAATCCTACAAAAGGTACATATTGTAGACCAGTGGTTCTCAATCTGTGGGGCGGGCCCCCCTAGGGGGGCGCGAAGTAACAAAAACGGGGGCGCGAAGATGTGATAAAAAGAAAACAAGAATCGAAAATATGAAAAATACATCAATTGAAACCAAAACAAATGAACTTAAACTACATTCTGATACTAGAAAAATAAATATAGAGTTAGATAAATGTCAATAAAAGTTAAGTAGGTATAATAAAATATACATCAATGATATATCATTAATTAAAAAAGAACAAATTGGTAGTAGTGGGCTTATTTCAAAAAAACCTTAGGGGCGCAATTAAAACTGTTATGAAAACTCGGGTCGCAAATACGTAAAGGTTAAGAAACGCTGTTGTAGACAGAGACTGATTCAGTGAAATAAAGACTTCTGAAGACATGACGAGACAAACGGATATGTCCGTTGCTGAAATAAAAGGAAGAAGTCCTACAGTTTGAGGTGTATGAAGTCTGGTGCATTTCACTCAGTGTATCTAAGCTTCTTTTGAATTCAACTCCGCAGATTAGAAATCCAAACAACTTTGTTTGGTGAGTAGGATAGACAATGGTATCATGGAAAATATGGAAGAATGGATTGGCAACCATTACAAATTCTCAACATAATGCTAGACAAGAGGAGAATGTGCAAGTTTCTTCCAAAAACAACGGCAAATATAATATTTATCTCTTGTTACTTTCCGACAAATACTTTGGTATCCTTTCTGGGCTCTACTTTCTTAAGAGTCTTAAAAGTTAATAAATTGAAGGCAAGAATAATAAAAAGAACAATTGCATCAAAACCTGCCTATATACTTCAGCAAGGGAACTGCCCCTTTAATACACTTATGTACAAATACCAAACAAAATCAAAAAGCTGCCCTTTTTCTTCTTTTTTAATCTCACTGCTTGGGAATATTACAATAACTATTCCATCTGATTGAAAAGCAAGATTTGCAAAAGGTCAACTTATCTCCTAGACACATATGCAAGCAGCAAGAGAAAATTTCACTACTCAGACAATAAAAGTGGAGATTCTATCATTAAACAAAAATATATGTATAAGGTCTGGTGTGTAATATAATGTTCAGAGAGGAAAGCATTTTGCTTATCATCTGCAGATCAGGAGATCCCCGCCCTCATACCCTACTTTTTTTTCTTTTCAAGTCCAGGTCCTTTTATCATCTAATTTGGCATCGAAAGGGGAGGTGAACAGCTCGCTGCTATTAGCTTGAACTCAGTTCAAGTGTAGTCAGATGCATCGGAGATTTTTTTTTTTTTTAAAGGCCCATCTAAGGTCACATTAAAATGTAAAAAGGTTCTTTTTTTCTGCCATGCAGGAAATGGCAGGGTAAGGGTGGGGTGAGGCTGATCCTCTGAGCCTGGGAGTTTTTGCAAATGACCAGAGACTGAGGCCGAAAAACAAAAGCTGTGCCAGTTCTTTTCATTTCAAAGGAAAAGATCTAAGGTTTCATTTCACTTTGCCCCTCAGGCTTAATGGCTGGCACTACAGGGTTTTTTATGTCTTGAAACAGGTCAGAACAACTCCTTTGTGTGTCTGTGGACAAAATCACTTGTGGTGCAATTTCTAGAATGAGGGATATTTCTGTTACCTGATCCTGTAAAAGCCTGTTTTTGCTGTTGCATAGTGATGTACCTGCACCATTTTCACTTTTCATACTAATTACAAGAGGAGCTGATATCAAGACTGCAAAACCTGGAGAGCATAAGCGAAACATGTATAAATATATAAACTGTACCATTAGTGCTATAAAAGGACCCCAGCAAATGTATGAAAGATCCATCCATCCATTATCCAACCTGCTATATCCTAACTACATGGTCATGGGGGTCTGCTGGAGCCAATCCCAGCCAACAATGGGTGCAAGGCAGGAAACAAACTTCGGGCAGGGTGCCAGCCCACCACAGACATATGAAAGATGATTAACAATTGAAAGATGATTTAATTTGGATGGTGTGGTGGCTGGTGCTGCTGCCTTGCTAATCTTGGGTTAGAATTCCAGTGTGGACACGCATTGT
>JANRMT010062800.1:10488212-10505428 GCA_026402145.1 Polypterus bichir lapradei | reverse complement strand
ATCTATCTATCTATCTATCTATCTATCTATCTATCTATCTATCTATCATATAGTGACTTTCATATCTATCTATCTATCTATCTATCTATCTATCTATCTATCTATCTATCTATCTATCTATCTATCTATCTATCTATCTATCTATCTATCATATAGTACCTTTCATATCTATCTATCTATCTATCTATCTATCTATCTATCTACTAATGTCTGAACTCTGAAATTTCCTGTGGTACTATGTAATAGTTAGTCATGAGGAAGGCTATGAGTTGGGAAATGCCTGTCCTTAGTACACAAATCACAATACATGGATCTACACACATAAGTAGCACAGCCTTGTATTTCTGACCAGCACCATACAGAGTGCGCTCTTAGATGCTGTGTTTCCAACACTCAAATGGCTGTGTCCTCATGCTGATTACAGTAATTGCATGTTCTGAACCAGTTTGCTACAGCACCACCCTGCCACAGACCAAGTCGTAGCTCTGTTTAGTGAAGAGCATGGAGGACAGAAGCATGCCATTTCAAGGGTAAAGCAGGCAAAAAGTAAAAGGAAACACCCAAACAATTATCTTTGCTGAATTCACAATGCAGCATATTGTAGTGAAAACCGAAATGGAAGGACAGAGGTATACACCAACAAGTTACTGGTTCAACACAGTAACAGGCGAGTTTATTGAATAATAATAAACAGTAACAGTGTGTTCTAAGAGCCTAAGCTGTCCTATTGTTACGGACCAGGGTAAACACCTCTAAAACAACAAATGTGAGCTGCAAACAAAACTAACTTTATACCACTGTCGGTATCGTTGCGTTAGTAATCAGTGGGAGTGCTGAGCTAATGCCGTCACTAATGCCACTGTGGGGCTCTAACTATAATTATACTGCTTCCATCTAACAGTCTATGTCCTCTTTCTCAAATCCTTATGTGGTTTGCCAGCAGAGGTGCTGGTAGTGAATGGGCTGCTGCCATTTATGCACCCAGTATGGTAAAGCACGTTAGGGGTCCATGGCAATGTGTAAGTTGTATTTACTCTGAGTGGAGAAGCATGAACGAGTGGTCCTGGAGTGTTAATGGGGAGTTTGGCTGGACCTGCATTCACATGCACTGTTCAGCTAGTTTTCTTGTTAGCGCTCTGGGGTTTGCAGTTAAGGCACCTGCCACTAAGGAGATAAAAGGAGCCAGAATTGAGAGAGAAAAAAAGGTACAGGCAAAAAGGAGAATAAAAAAGACAGGTTAAAGGAAAGAAGAAGAAGAAGACAAAGAAAGAAAAGGAGAAACGTCAGGATCGTGGGAGAGTGAGGAGGCAGGTAGGTTGGGAAGTGGCCTCGAGTGGAGCATTGGCACTTTTGGGGTTAGGGTTAGGCTTAGGGTTAGGTCACTCCTGCTGATTGTCTGGACTAGCAGGAGGGACGGCAGCATGGGAGAGAGGAGCAGGACTTGCGTTGTGTTTCATGCCAAAGGCCAGAGCATGGTAGTGAAAACATGACTTCTAAGAAAGGTTCGACTGCACCTGTTGGAGGACACCTCATGTTGCTGAGGGGACTGTAATAGGTCAGCAGATGAGACATCAGTTTTTAGAAGGTAGCACAGAAGTTCGTGATGGTTTTAACAGTCAGGTCCTGGCCACATTTTTAACCTGTGTTTGGATTTATTTATTGATGATTTTAACCTCCACCATGAACAGTTTTTATTATGAATTATTTATTAACTATGAGATGACTTTGCTGCACTTTATTTATTGTTTGAACACTGTGAAACAGGAACTGAGTACTCTGATGCACCAACTCATGTTGTTTATGTGTTCTCCTTACCCAGTCTATCTTCGATACATGACTATTGATGTCCTGGGTTCAAGGGGATGTTGCCAGCTGCATACAACCTTGGCATCATGTCCAGTCCTGCCATGCTGGTAAAGAGCTGACTGCCAGCTGCTACAGTCCTTTTTTCCTAAACCCTTAAATGAGTGATTTACACCACCATAACACGTTTTTCAAATTTCTTTTCAAAACTGTCCACAATTTTGATTTTTCAGGCTTTAATGGGGTTCAGAGGGTTAATTAGGAGGTCTTATACCCAACCCAGGACCCCTTGTATTTTACACCCTGTGTTTATACACAACTGAATACTCGTCTCGACTATTTCTTAATTTTACACATTATAATCACTTTTATAATACCTCAGGTTACTGTGTACACTAAGCACACTGTAATTAGGGACACTTCATCTTAAATGTTTTACCAAAAAAAAATTCTAAATGACTTGTCTCTAGGGCCAGGGTTGGAGAAGGCTGCCATCAAGGGTTAATTGCAGCCTCTTTTCAGTGCTTTCGTTGAGATGAGGCCAGACAACTATGGTGGTGTTGTGATTTCACATATTTCTCACATTATTCACTGGTCTGGCTACCATCCAAAATGTGGGGCACATCTACAGAAATTAATGCACAGCAACTTGTAATTACCTGCAGGAGTTACACTTTCAGGCATATTATTCCCAAGTGACTACCTACTGCATAATGCTGCAAGTTCTCGACTCATGGAAAGGTACTGCGCCTAATTAGTCACCTGTTCTGCAGCCATGACAAGATAGCAACACAAATTGCTTAATACATAAGGAAAGAAGGAGAAATGTGGAGAGATTTGGACAGAAAGGGGAAATCTGGAGGACCAGCAGGGTATAATAGAAAATCAAACTGCGGCTCTAGAAAACGTGCATTTCAGCAGGTTGAGCTGTGCTGAGCACCTCACAAATGGGAAAGAGCCAGCCTGAGATTGGCGTGCTAGGGACAGGCAAGAAGCACACCCTCCTCTTAATGTGGGCTGATCTAATGGCCAGCTGACAGTGATGATACTCCTGATAAAGAGAGAAAGATGGTAGGCATGTGCCCCACTAAGTCAAAGGGACATAAGAATGGTGAAGGAAAGTAATTGACGGCACATGCCAGGGCAGAGAGGTGGTGGTCTGATTTACATGCAGTGAGTACATTGTGAAAAAATAAAAAAAGATGGAAGATTTATGGTTTTTGACCTTTGTAAAATAATTTCCATTGTATGAAGAGGGCAACTTCACTAAAAACAAAAGGGAAAATGTATTCCACTTGTGTGTGTGTGCCTGTATGCTGTACGGGAGTGAAACCCATCCATCCATCCATTAATCCATTATCTAACCCGCTACAGTATATCCAAACACAGGGTCATGGGGGTCTGGTGGAGCCAATCCCAGCCAACACAGGGCGCAAGGCAGGAAACAAACCCTGGGCAGGGTGCCAGCCCACCGCAGGGAGTGAAACCTGGGCGTGAAAATCTGAACACCTGTTAGGAAGTTAGAGAGAACTGAAACATGCATGATAAGATGTAGGGCAGAAATGTTGGCTCTGAGGTTAGGGATCCGTGCTGGTAATTGGAAGATTGCCGGTTCAACACCTGTAAATGCCAGAAGTGATTCCACTCCTTTGGCCCCCTTGAGCAAGGCCCTTAGCCTACAATTGCTCCTTCCTGGGTATGATGTTATTAACCTGCAACCAGCCTTTCAAGAAGGTACTCCACATTTACAGGGAAAACTCAGGGGCTGGTGGCAGGATTGGCACCGCAGCTACTATAAAAACTGACACATTCAAACTAGTGTGGTGCTGGGGTGTCACCCATTGCACAGCCACACTTGGGTCCTAATTTGGGATCCTGAGGTGGTTTGTCATGTGGTGGGTGCAGCTGCGCATGCTCCCAACCTCTATGTGTGAATGTATGCTTTACAGGAGTGAAATCTGGACGTAAAGGTCAGAACATCTGAGGAAGTTAGAGAGAAATGAACCATGCATGATAAGAAGGATGTATGATGTGTTACTGAAAGGCAGTTGGAAGAATGTCGATCTACACAGAAGAGTGGATGTTAAACTTATAAATGTTGTTTTGCAGAGGCAAAGGATGATGACAACTGTGTGAAATGAAGTCTTGATCTATCGGTGGATGGTAAGAGGCCTAGAGGTTAGCCAATGAACATTGGATTGATGAGGTGAGAAGATATATGAAGAAAAATACAGCTTACAGATAGTGATATGCATGATGAAAGTGGACGGAGGAGAGGAATTTGGAGTAAAACATAGCATAACATATTGTGCTTAAACTTGTTAAATTCCCTTGAGGATTGTGTGGCACCAAACCCTATTCTAGTACCCTCAAAGGCTATAAACAGGGTGCTACTCCATTGCAGGGCTTACTCACACTTGCATCCACAAAGGCCCAGTTTATAAAATCTGCATGTTTTTGGGAATGTGAGATGAAAATTGGAGGCCCTGGAGAAAACCTCAAACTGACAAGAGAAGAATAGGCAAACTTCATACAAACAACAACCGAGCATGGGATTTGAACCCAGGATGCTGGATACTAGAAGCAGCAGTGTTAAAAATTGCCAACCTGGTACCCGACCATCTTAAAATAAATTTTAGATTCTAGGCATTTGTGATGTGTTATCCAGAGCTGTAGAGCTGTCACTACATTAGTATACAGTGCATCCGGAAAGTATTCACAGCACATCACTTTTTCCACATTTTGTTATGTTACAGCCTTATTCCAAAATGGATTAAATTCATTTTTTTCCTCAGAATTCTACACACAACACCCCATAATGACAACGTGAAAAAAGTTTACTTGAGGTTTTTGCAAATTTATTAAAAATAAAAAAACTGAGAAATCACATGTACATAAGTATTCACAGCCTTTGCTCAATACTTTGTTGATGCACCTTTGGCAGCAATTCCAGCCTCAAGTCTTTTTGAATATGATGCCACAAGCTTGGCACACCTATCCTTGGCCAGTTTCGCCCATTCCTCTTTGCAGCACCTCTCAAGCTCCATCAGGTTGGATGGCAAGCGTCGGTCCATAGCCATTTTAAGATCTCTCCAGAGATGTTCAATCGGATTCAAGTCTGGGCTCTGGCTGGGCCACTCAAGGACATTCACAGAGTTGTCCTGAAGCCACTCCTTTGATATCTTGGCTGTGTGTTTAGGGTCGTTGTCCTGCTGAAAGATGAACCGTCGCCCCAGTCTGACGTCAAGAGCGCTCTGGAGCAGGTTTTCATCCAGGATGTTTCTTTACATTGCTGCGGTCACCCTTCCCTTTATCCTGACTAGTCTCCCAGTTCCTGCCGCTGAAAAACATCCCCACAGCATGATGCTGCCACCACCATGCTTCACTGTAGGGATGGTATTGGCCTGGTGATGAGCGGTGCTTGGTTTCCTCCAAACGTGACGCCTGGCATTCACACCAAAGAGTTCAATCTTTGTCTTATCAGACCAGAGAATTTTATTTCTCATGGTCTGAGAGTCCTTCAGGTGCCTTTTGGCAAACTCCAGGCGGGCTGCCATGTGCCTTTTACTAAGGAGTGGCTTCCATCTGGCCACTCTACCATACAGGCCTGATTGGTGGATTGCTGCAGAGATGGTTCCTTCTGGAAGGTTCTCCTCTGTCCACAGAGGACCTCTGGAGCTCTGACAGAGTGACCATCGGGTTCTTGGTCACCTCCTTGACTAAGGCCCTTCCCCCTCGATCGCTCAGTTTAGAAGGCCGGCCAGCTCTAGGAAGAGTCCTGGTGGTTTCGAACTTCTTCCACTTACAGATGATGGAGGCCACTGTGCTCATTGGGACCTTCAAAGCAGCAGAAATTTTTCTGTAACCTTCCCCAGATTTGTGCCTCGAGACAATCCTGTCTCGGAGGTCTACAGACAATTCCTTTGACTTCATGCTTGGTTTGTGCTCTGACATGAACTGTCAACTGTGGGACCTTCTATAGACAGGTGTGTGCCTTTCCAAATCATGTCCAATCAGCTTAATTTACCACAGGTGGACTCCAATTAAGCTGCAGAAACATCTCAAGGATGATCAGGGGAAACAGGATGCACCTGAGCTCAATTTGGAGCTTCATGGCAAAGGCTGTGAATACTTATGTACATGTGCTTTCTCGGTTTTTTTATTTTTAATAAATTTGCAAAAATCTCAAGTAAACGTTTTTCACGTTGTCATTATGGGGTGTTGTGTGTAGAATTCTGAGGAATAAAAATGAATTGAATCCATTTTGGAATAAGGCTGTAACATAACAAAATGTGGAAAAAGTGATGCGCTGTGAATACTTTCCAGATGCACTGTATATTTAGTGGAGGTTTAGACATTGTTCTCATAGAGTTTTAGCATAATGTACCAGGGCAGCATGGTGGCAAAGTAGCCACTGCTCCTGCCTCACTCCTGTAAGATGTTGGCCCAGTCCCTGTCTTTGTAGATTTCCTACAGATACTCTGCTATTCCTCCGTCGTGCCAAGCATGTTCATGTTAGGTTGACAGTAGATTCTAATGAGAGAATTTTCTCAATTTAGGGTTAATAATCCGGTTAAGGCGGAAGTCTGGTTTCTCAGTAATCTTCCGGAGTTCACTTTTGTCAAAACACCCCAATGTCATTAAACCGCAAAAAAAGTTAAACGTCATCATTGGCCAAAATGAATCAGAAAATAGGCATGCAGTCTAATTTTTTTAAATATGTTTAGTCAATGAGTGTACAAGACAAAGTTGAATGCATGGGATGCCATCCGAGTAAAATATCCTGGTTAATTCAAACAATAGCAGAAAAATAAACAGAAATTATGCACCTCAATGCATCATTTTATCAACAAGGTGGTCCCTCTCTGGGATGTCACATGAACGTTTCTGGCTTGGTTCGGCACAGAAGTATGGTCAACATAGAAATGAGATGCCACCTTCTGAGAGCGTTCTCCTTTTATATCGTGCAGATCTGAAGGGATGTCGCTTATTTATGTTCAGTGCCCTCAGGGGGCTATTTCTCAAGCAAAGAAAAAGGCAAGACTGTTAGCGACAGTGCCCCCTCTCATCCTGGGGGGTGGTACTGCTTACATTAGGCGGATCTGGAAGGTGACCCCTTGACGTGCATGTGTGACAATGCCTAATAAGTTCTGGCTCCTGTGACCATACAATGGATGGGAGGATGATATCAGACCATATTTGTAATTTTAATATGAAATAACTTGTGATGGATTGGCATCCTATTTGGGGTTGGCTTCTGCAGTATACAAGATGCTTTTGGGAAAGACTTTGATTCCCTTTGACTTTGTAATGAAAAAAGCAGACTAATAAAAATGGACTGTGAGACTGATATGACATATTTTGCTTCACTACGTGTTTTCTGTCCATTAGTGGGTTCTGTCCTTCCAAAATCACAATACCTTGTAAGCAGTATTTGAGGAGATACCCTATTGGCGCTCCTTTCTAGTGCAGTTGGTAGGGACTGTTATTATTGCAGTTATTTATAACACCACTAGTGTTCTATTTTCATTTTAAAATGAGAAATGTAAATGATTGCTGGCAACACATCAGCCTCTGTATAATCAACCTTGGCACGGCTCTTTAAATAAACCCGTTTATCCCAAGCAATTAATGACCTTTCTTGCAGCCAGCAATGTTTTTCTTCTGTGAGGTTTATCATTTTTACTGTATGACTGTTGCCAGTGTGCATTAGTTAAAATTTCAATTACCCATTGGTGAGAATTTTGTTTCATGAATGACTTTAGAAAAACATGAAATGGAAGGATAAGAAAAGAAGAAGAATGCTTTTTAAAATACTTTTTTTTTTGTTTATATAAACAGATGCCTTGTGTAGATGCCGCATCTTAGCTAATAAAAGTCTAATCCAAATGCTGAACAGCCTTCAGTAAGGTCACAATGGCTACCATAGGTCTAATCTTAGTTATATGGGCACTAAATGGACACCCACACTGTGTGATCAATTTGCTTATACAGTATATAACCCCTTTGCACCACCCTTCCTTTAATCAGTGTGCAAGGCCCTGAGCTCTTTATTATGGTGTCGCCACCTCTATTGCTGGTATGTACAATATATGCCACCTTCAGCCTTTAAACACATAACCAAATCACCGTTACTTAAATTTTAACTCTCTTTACTTAAATGCAAAATGAACAGGTTTCCAAACTTGGTATTTTACGAATATATACAATACATAATAAAACACAAACACTAAATTATTTACAGCTATAAATATATCGTCGGTCCGATACTACTGGTGAGTTCACCCTTATTAATTACCACGGTCAGTGAAGTTTACTCACTAAGTTGGGGGCCTCAAACCGGAGCTCGGGTGCGTGGTGGCCAAACAAACAAAACAGAACTGGCCCCTTCACTTGAGGATTTAACTCAAGCCACTTAAACAAAAAAAAAACACACAGACCTTGTTTGAAAGTACTTTCCTTTATCCTCGGGTACCTCCTTTGGGCCTCTCGACTCCCTCTCTCTTGAACAACCTCCTCGCTCGCTGTTTGCCAGTGCTGAACTCGTGTCCTGCCGTCTTTCTCTTCTTCAGGTCACCAAATCACTCCGTCCACCACGTGTCAGTCCCTCTCCTCTCTCGACTCTCTTTGCGTCCTTCTATCGCTTCTTTCTGTCTACTCAGTTTAGCGTGTTGCTAAATTTTTCTCTTCTCCCATCTCCTCCTTTTATGTTTTAGCGGTTTGCTAAATTTATTTCCTCTTTCTTTTTCCATCTCATTTCGACGTTCTGCCTCAACTGTGTCTCAACCCCCAACCCCCACAACTTGTACCCCATTTCAGTCAATAAACTTTATTAACACAAACTCGCATTCCGATATTCCTTTTTAAACCTAGCCCAGGTTACAAGTATAATATTAGAGACCTTATAAATTGTGACCCAAGTGCCTGGTGCTGTTGGAATTGCCAAATCGGTCTTCGGTCACCAGCTAGCAGCTTTCTTCTTGGGCAGCATGCCTTCCCATACAATTCCTAATCTTTTGAAAGACTTCCAGGTTGACAAGCGTTGCTGGGAGGCAGGAGCACCACCAATTTGGCACAAATCAGGCAGAAGAAAGAGACAACTACAGCAACACATGCCTGTGTGGGAACACAATGGTTAAAACCAGTGAATGGGCAACAAGCAGGACAGCCAGGCTTAAAAAATAGTAAGAGATTGTGAGAGTTAGCCCAGGGACGGCAGTCAAGTAGTTGCAGGATGTTCTGGCAGCGAGGAATGGTTGTTGTTGAACTTTGAAATTTAAATGCTGGCAATGCATGTGCTAGACGGTGCACACTCCCAAGTGTGTGTGAATATGAGCATATCATCTACTGTATTTTAAGGAACAGTTTGAAAAGGATCAAGAGCTCAGAGACACAAGGGATCATTAAAGGATTCTCCAGTCTGGGGTTGCTAGAGCAAAAGTGGCATTGTCCTTGGCCCTAGAAGTTAGTTCAGGACTTGGCTTGAAGTAACTCCCAGATGAAAGCCACTTCATGACCAAAGATATATTGAGTCTACAATCAGGTGATACGTTGAAGTGAAGGTCAAACTAGCGCAAGAAAGAGAGGCCGGAGATAATAACAAAGAGTGCATTGAAACCCTGTTGAGGTGAATGAGTTGCATGTCACTCACCTTATAGTCAGGTGATTAGTGACGAGCAAAACAATTTGCAGTTCACATATGTCTGACGTTTAGTATTAAAATAAGATTCAAGATTCAAGAGTATTTATTGTCATTTCATCCATATACGGTAGTACAGCATACAGTGAAATGAAACAATGTTCCTCCAGGACCGTGGTGCTACATAGAACACAGGACAATGAAGAATCCACGACACATAATATATAACAAGGTGCATGTGAGTCAAATGTGCAAACATGTGCAACATTGCAGAGCAGAACACATATATCAGATATCATATCGGTCCATGAGTGTTCAGGGATCTGACTTCTTGGGGGAAAAAACTGTTACACATTCTGGTGGTGAGGACCCGAATGCTTCGGTACCTTGCTCCCAATGGCAGGAGAGTAAACAGTGAGTGTGAAGGGTGTGTTAGGTCATTCACAGCGTATGGTGTAAAAGTCCATGATGGAAGGAAGAGAGATACCGATGATCTTTTCAGCTGTCTTCACTATCTGTTGTAGGGCTTTACGATCCCTGACCGTGCAATTTCCAAACCAGACAGTGATGCAGTTGCTCAGGATGCTCTCTGTGGTTTCTCTGTAGAATGTTGTTAGAGTAGCTGATGGAAGATGGGCTTTTCTCAACCTATGCAGGAAGTAGAGCAGCTGCTGGGCTTTCTTGGCTAAAGAGCTGGTGTTGTAGGACCAGGTGAGGTTCTCTGCCAGGTGGACACCCAGGAATTTGGTGCTATTGAAGACCTCCGCAGTTAAGCCGTCAATGTTCATTGGCAGATGGTCACTCTAAGTCTTCCTAAAGTCAACAATCATTTTCTTTGTTTTGTCTACATTCAGAGACAGGTTATTGGCTTTACACCAGTCCGTTAACTGCTGCACCTCCTCTCTATATGCTGACTCATTGCTGTTGTTGATGAGACCCACCACAGTCATGTCATCGTCGAATTTTATAATGTGACTAGGCTGACCCGCCTTTTAAGGCGACCGACTTTTAAGTTGACCACTTCTTAAGGCAATTCAATATGTAGATCAATTTGATATTTTATACAAACTCATTAATTTGGTTATATTGCATTTGAGCGGTATTACTTTAATACTCGTAGTTTCTGTTATTTTTGTGATGAAATTTAAACTTTTTTTCTATATTGAGGTCGCCCTTTTGAACCCCCCTGATATTTAGTACGCGGTGAGGCATTTGTACTCCATCAACATTAATTATTTCCAGAGACATAATTTTGTCTATTTTTCCAGTGCATCGCACACAAAAGCAAGGGAACGATGAGAGCACCAGAACTCCGCTCATATCATGTCCCTTCGTACCGCAAGCTGCAAGTAGTAAGTCTGTGATAAGCGGAATACCGCTACGCTTTCCACTCACGGGACGGAAGGACAATCCCGACCGCTTTTATATAGTAAGAAAGAAGAATAAGATATCGCACAGTCTGGAGTAGAAAATCATCTTTTACATGGAAAAACGAAACTACAAATCCCATCGTGCATTGCAAAATGGACGGGGCGTGTGTGAAACTCCGCGCCTGCGTAGCACTCACGGGACGGAAGGACACCCGACCGCTTTTATATAGAAGGATTAGAGCTGTACATTGCTGCACAGTCATGAGTCAGCAGTGTGAACAATAATGGACTGAGCACACAGCCTTGAGGGGCTCCAGTGCTCAGTGTGGTGGTTCTGGAGATGTTGTTTCCAATCCTGACTGACTGAGGTCTCTCAGTCAGGATGTTCAGAATCCAGTTACAGAGGGAGGTGTTCAGTCCCAGCAGGCTCAGCTTTTCCATCAGCTGCTGAAGAATAATCATGTTGAATGCTGAACTGAAGTCGATTAACAGCATTTGAACGTATGTGTCCTTATTGTCCTGATGAGCGAGAGCCAGAAGGAGAGTGGTGGCTATTGCATCATCTGTTGAACAGTTCTGGCGATAAGCAAACTGCAGGAGGTCCAGTGAGGGGGGCAGCAGGGTTTTGATGTGCCTCATGACAAGCTTCTCGAAGCACTTCATGATAATTGAAGTGAGTGCAACGGGACGGTAGTCATTGAGGTTGGACACTTGTGACTTTTTTGGCACGAGAACTATGGTGGTCTTTGTTAAAGAAAAATACCATTTCCTGTCACGTGTAGACACTTCTTTACCTGTCAGCTGAGTGTTCTCCTAAATGTTCTACTGGTACAATCTTGGCAATCACAGTCCTAAAGATACATTGAAGACAGAAAGGTGACTCAAAGTTGTACCTTGTATGGAGCTTGCATACCATCAAGAGACCAGAAAAGGAGCTTCGTAGGTAATGTTAATTGCTGTGTAGTTAGTTTTTCCTGTGGGGACAAAAACAGTAATATGCATGACGCTGCATTTTATTGTATCTTCATGTGAAAAATATGCAGCATCATGTACTATTTCTGAAAATGCACCTCTGTGGCATTGTGAATGAGAAACATAACTAGAACTGTTTTTACTGGTGTGTATGCGATTACCTGCAAGAACACGGGTGAATACAGAAGTTTTGGATAATGCTTTAGGGAGCAATATCTAACCCCAAAAGAGTGAGTTTTAGTGAAGTTTTTTTTTCAATTCATAAGTTAACTGTAAAATGATTTTAGTGTCAGTTTCATTTAACAGTATGCAAATTGAAACTTGACTGTTTTCACTCCTCACTGCAGGTGATCAAGACCAGTACAGATATAACAGCTGACCCCTTTACCCAGCCGCCAGCTACACCTCCAAGACCTGTGGCCTGGGTAATTTACTGAGAAATAATTTAACTATCAAGCCGTACTTCTAACCAATTAAACTTTTCCCAACAATCGACGGTGTAAATATAAGTACACAAAAAACAGGATGTAAAATTAAACTGATTAAATGTATTAAATGAAACAAGACATGCAAAAAATAGAAAACAGATATAAATATAAATATCCCTCCACCCCAGCAACAACAAGATACCACCAAATATAAATACAACAAAAACCCTCCCTTGCCCCTGCAACATATAACACACAACACGAATAAAAAAATGACTGATAAACTGAATGATTGTGAACTTGAGTCCGGTTAGAAAACTGTCCTGAAAACGGATGACTGAACTAGCGGTAAATGCGTTGTTTGATTTTCCCGGCGTTTGGAGCAACCTCACCGTGATTCCTCGGCGT
The DNA here is from genome assembly GCA_026402145.1 of Polypterus bichir lapradei. Classification (NCBI taxonomy): domain Eukaryota; kingdom Metazoa; phylum Chordata; class Cladistia; order Polypteriformes; family Polypteridae; genus Polypterus; species Polypterus bichir. The sequence goes on along the minus strand of JANRMT010062800.1, from coordinate 10,492,808 downwards.
ATGGTGGATGGCGAATCGACCCCGGGGTCTCAGCAGATGGAGCTTGAAAGACAGTCCGGCAAAATGAAAAGCAAACTGGTAAAAAGGTGCGATGTGAAAAAACAGCAAGCAAGTTGAAACGTGGCTGAAACAAAATGGTCTCCTTTCTTCTCCTTTCTCCTTCTTCCCTCTTTTTCTCTTCTCCTTCCTGATTACTTAAATAGTCTATGTGACGGCTGTGATTGATTAATTAAGAACAGGCGTTTTCCAAGTTTGCGGCTGTGGTCTCCTTCCATCATCCGTCCTCCTTTACGGGGACGGCATTAACTGATACACATACAAACAGCAAACGGGACAATGAAACGAGACGCACTCAGAACTGACATTTAACACTAACTATGTGGCCCCGCTACATAGATAGGCCCAAAGAGGCTGCAGGGTTCTCATTTTACCAATTTTATTTGCAACTAGAAACGTTACATGTTGCAGACAGGCAATAGCATAAATGTAAAAATATTTGATATCTCTTGCTTTATGTGAACGCTCAGCGTCCATCTTATTCCTTTCTTCAGTTTCCTTATATGTCTCAGCCTCTCTTGCCTGGCTCTTCCTCTCACACTGATCACATTCCTATAAAGTCTGCTTCTCAGACTCTGTCATTTTGAGGCGTGTTGCTTGCCTCCTGTCCAACATTTGACTACCGCCAATGGTAGACGGGGTTCCATTACCTGCTGTGTAAACATCATTTGTATTCTCGCAAATGCTTCCCATCTTTGAAGACAACTCTCAGTTTTTTTTTTTCTTTACCTTTGCTTGGTATCCTTGTGTGAGTTTTTGTGGAAAATACAGTGAAATCTCGGGTCACAACCGTAATTCGTTCTAAAACTCTGGTCGCAACCCAATTTGGTCGTGACCCGAAGTAATTTCCCCATAGGATTGTATAGAAATACAATTAATCCGTTCCAGACTGTACGCACTGTATGTAAATATATTTTTTTAAAGATTTTTAAGCACAATAATAGTTAATTGTACCATCGAGTACACAGTGCAATAGTAAACTAAATGTAAAAACATTGAATAACACTGAGAAAACCTTGAACAGAGAAAACTAACATTGCAAGAGTTCACTCTACAGCCTTACGAACCGCTCGCTGTAAACACTTTTTTTTAGTGAGTTTTAAGCACAGGTAAAAAAATGAAAATTTGAAAAATCCGTAATTTATACAAAAACTAACCATAAACAACCAAGAAAACTAACCATGCAGGAGTCGAGTTCTGGCATGAAGGAAGTGAGGAGGAACTGGGTGGAGAGGAGATTACAGTTTTGAGGTAAAGTCCCTCTGCGCGATGCACGTCTGACCGAGAACAACGTACTGTACAGGGAGAGACTGAACACGTGCGTAAATCATCGGCGCGTACGAACCGGAAGGGAAACTGGCTTGTTCGTCACCCGAGTGTGTGGTCGTCAACAGATGCAAACGTTTGGTGAACGTTTTGGTCGTAACCCGATTTGTACGTGTTCAGAGACGTTCCACTGTACTTAGTAAAGATTGAGTCCTGAGTCGCTGTTACAAATTAACTCAAAAATTAACGTATTTTATGTAAACCAACTAGTGGAACCCCATGGGCTTTTCTTCAGTGCAACTTGGAAGACTGAAGAAATATGAAAAAATAGCTTCCTTCAATCATCTGGGTTTTTTTATATAAAATAACTAGGATGCATCTCAGTTACTCCAATCAGCAAAAAGATACACGGTATATTCTAGTAATGCCCCTTACACCATCAGTCAGTCAGTGTCCAACCCGCTATATCCTAACACAGGGGTCTGCTGGAGACAATCCCAGCCAGCACAGGGCACAAGGCAGGAACAAGCCTGTGCAGGGTGCCAGCCTACCGCAGGGCACACACACCAGGGACAATTTAGTACCGCCAATGCACCTAACCTGCATGTCTTTGGACTGTGGCAGGAAATCCACGTAGACACGAAGAGAACATGCAAACTCCACGCAGGGAGGACTCGGGAAGTGAACCCAGGAATCCTTACTGCGAGGCAGTGGCGCTACCACTGCGCCACCATGCCACCCTCCCTTACACCATCAAAATATGTAAAGTCCCAAATTAGTTAAACTTATTAAAAGTGTTAAGTATATATCTGGTTCAAAAAAATAACTATCTACATATAAGAAGTCTTATCAGAGAACAAAATCTAAAATGAAATGCAGTATATGGTACAGCAGTGGTTCTCAACCTGTGAGGCGGGGCGCGAAGTAAGAAAAAGGGGGGCACGAAGATGTGAAAAAAAGAAAACAAGAATCAAAAATATGAAAAAAACATCTGTTGAAACCAAAACAAATTAACTTAAACTACATTCTGATACTAGAAAAATAAATATAGAGTTAGATAAATGTCGATAAAATTTAAGTAGGTATAATAAAATATGCGTCTGTATTTCAAAAAAATGTTAGGGGGGCGCGATTAAAACTGTTACGAAAACTCGGGTTGCAAATACTTAAACGTTGAGAAATGCTGCGGTACAGTATGAGTTAATTTTCTAATTTAAATGTGTTAGTACAAACGAAGTTAGGATGTCGCAGTTTAACAGAAACACAGTTTCAAGAACCATTTTTGTTTCTCCTTACCTTGTCAACCTCGCTTGCCCCGCGCTGTTCTGTTTTTATCGTACTTGACTTGAGCAACCAAAGCATATTAGACCAAAGCCAAACTGACCAATCAGATTGCATGTTGTGACAGAGACAGTAACATTTTATTTTATAGTAGATTTGTGCTCATTCCTGCCTTGTGCTATTTTGTAATAAGGGGCTACTGCTAAGGTTCTCCCCTTGAGGTGTATGAGAGCAGCAGTACATTGCATGGAGATACGTCACTCAAAACAGTGAAAGAAAAAGGAGGGTTTCATTTAAGAGGTGAGAGAGCCTGGAATGAGCTAGCCTTCTGGTTTAAGGGAGCTGGAGAAGAGCTAGCCTTACTGTCCAATACAGGGTGGGGGGCAAATAGTCTTTTCAGGTACACCTTACAGCGTTTCATTAGGGCGTGTGCTTGTGCTCCATGGACCTCAGGGGCTTCACTGGGAGCAAATGGTGACAGAAGAAAACCTGCACAACAACAATCCTCCTCTGAAGTTGTTCATAAGCAATACATTTGTGAGACTCTTTACCCTGCATAATTATTCACTTCTCAGTTGTTGCCATTTTTTTTTTGTTGCTCCGGTTATCATCTACATTCTCTCATCATTAGTACTGCTTTGCCAAATAAGACAATTAGTTATTTGTTTCGATATACTGCAGTAAATGTGTCGTAGTTCATGTGAGATCTCTTATATTTTGTAGAAAACCCTACAGTCTGTCACAGTGCTGCCCCTCGTAGGTGCCTCTTGTATTATACTATGGTGTTGCCAAAGGGGCTCCCAATAACAACATGTACATTGAAAAAAACACACCAAGAATTCTTGGCCTGTGCCTACACTATATGTATATATATTTTTCAAAATATTTTACATGCTGCTGTAGGTGTTGTGTAAGAGAGGTCATGTTATTTCATGTTACTCCACCTCCATGCCGGAATCCACAGGAAAAACCTGCTGGACACTGACTCATTCTAGACTGAAGTACAAACAAATTAAACTGTGCATGTCATTACAAGAGATCACATTGCTGAAAAGGGCATTAGAGAGCAGACGGTTACATTCACGAAACTGTCCTGAACATATCTGCAGGGAAAACAGAAATCGCAGCTGCAGAAGCAACCCTGTGATCCAGCTGTTCTTCTAATATGTGACCTAAATACACCTTTTGATACACACGTGTGCGTGGGGGGCATTAGATTTGATGTATATATCCTCCGCTTTCTTTAGTCTAATTTGAACTGGTTTTATATCAGCAGACAAATGTGGACGGCACTGATGTTCGTAGCAGGGCACACAAAACGCTCCAGCAAATACCCACACATATACACATTCTGTGTATGTGTGTGCGTGTGTCTGTGTTTGTATGTGTGTGCGTGTGCGCGGGTGTGTGTGTGTGTGTTGTGTAATGAACGTCCCAAAATTCATCCTAAACAAATATTGGGCAAACATAAGCAGAGATATGGGCCATGACACCAGGTGCTGTGAGATGCCACTGCTAACCTCCACAACTGAGTAGCAAAGGTCTAACTAATCTGTCCTCCAATTGAAATTACATTTCTTATATCAGCTAGGCCATCTCATACTGGAAAGGTTTCGCTTCCTAATATTACTTGATTTTCTGAATCCATTAATCCATTCATTCATCCATCCATCCTTCCAACATTCTATATAACCCAGTTATTCCAAATTAGGGTTTTGGAGGCTGGAGTCTATCCTGGCAGCATAAAGTAGAATGCAGGAACAAAATCTGGGTGGTACACCAAATTATTACATAACACAGAATTGCCCATTTTCTTGGAATGTGGGAGGAAACTGGAATACCTGGAGAAAAAGCCCACACAAACACAAAACGATTGTGTAAACTCCACAATGGTAAGGAGTGAGAGTAAGGTAGTATCACTAAACACTATGCTTGGTTTAAAATGAGATAGATAGATAGATAGATAGATAGATAGATAGATAGATAGATAGA
>JANRMT010062800.1:10470521-10488202 GCA_026402145.1 Polypterus bichir lapradei | reverse complement strand
GATAGATAGATAGATAGATAGATAGATAGATAGATAGATAGATAGATTACAGCCCACACTTACACATACATTCACTTAGAGATGCAAATCTACTTAAACTGCACATCTTTATAAGAAAAACAGAGGAAATTCACATTTGGACTAGGAAATTGTGCAAACTCTACAAGAACAATAAAGAGACTGGCATACGAACCCTGGTTTGAAGCCATTGCACCACTGTACCACCCCTTACTAAAATTTAGTATAGGAGAATACATCAAGACAAAGAGCACAAAACATTTTACCCCTTTAAAATATCCACCATTAATTAATATTTCTTTTGTAAAGGTAGCGGTTGCCTTGATTGTCTTTAAATGTAATTTTACGTTAATAAATTCCGTTTTAGTTAAGTTGTACTTTTTTGTGCTTTTTGTCACAAATTGAATGAAAGAATTATTTCAGTGGTGTTAACATTATGTTAGGTTGGCATCACATGTAAATATTGCTGTGCACTGATTTATGTCTGACTTTGTTGAGACCATTCAAATTACATCCAAGGGCCATTGGATAAAAATATGGTAATAATGTTCTAGAATTTGCCAATGATGCGGGCTCTGTATCGGTCTGTCGTGGTGAAAAAGAAGCTGAGCCATAAGGCAAAGCTCTCAATTTACCAGTCAATCTACGTTCCTACCCTCACCTATGGTCATGAGCTGTGGGTAGTGACCGAAAGAACGAGATCACGAATACAAGCGGCTAAAATGAGTTTCCTCCGGAGGGTGTCTGGGCTTTCCCTTAAAGATAGGATGAGAAGCTCAGTCATCCAGGAGGGGCTCAGAGTAGAACCGCTGCTCCTCCACATCGAGAGGAGTCAGATGAGGTGGCTCGGGCATCTCACCAGGATACCTACTGGACACCTCCCTGGTGAGATGTTCTGGGCACGTCCAACCGGGAGGAGGCCCCGGGGAAGACCCAGGACACGCTGGAGGGACTATGTCTCCAGGCTGGCCTGGGAATGCCTCGGGATTCCCCCAGAAGAGCTAGAAGAAGTGGTCGGGGAGAGGAAAGTCTGTGCATCTCTGCTCAAGCTGCTGCCCCCACGACCCGACCTCGGATAAGCGGAAGAGGATGGATGGATGGATGGATGAATTTACCAAAACCTGCCACTACAGGCTTCAATGATCATATACCTTTTGTTTAAAATGTACTTCCAGCAGCGCTGCCAGCCATAGAAGCAGTGTGAGAAGTTGTTGTGGAGCTGTAGAGGTAGTAGTCTCTTTGTCTTTCTTCCTGTACCTGTACTGAAACCAACAAATGACCCCAAACTAGCAAAAGAAAAGAAAATGCTGTACTCACAGAGTTCCAATAATTGAGACATTGATTGGCTGTGCCACGCAGAATTTTTTTGAAGCTGCACTTCAAGCAGTTGGTTCCATACTGTGTAGATCAGAGGTCTGCAACTCCAGTCCTGGGGCCTCATGTATAAACGGTGCGTACGCACAAAAATGTTGGGTACGAACGTTTCCACGCTCAAATCACGATGTATAAAACCTAAACTTGGCATAAAGCCACGCACATTTTCACGCTAGCTAAAACCCTGGCATACGCAAGTTCTCTGCTCAGTTTTGCAGACTGGCGGCACCCAGCGTCAAAACAGTGCTACTGTTCCTGTGTGGTTACCCTTTCTTTTTTAGATCCACATCCCTGACGCGCCTTTATCATATACACTGAAACTAACTGCATATTGTTTATTAGTTTAAGGCATCTGATTGTTACTAACCTGTAACAATATAATGGTCCAGGGAATAGCCAAAGTATTCTAAATACCATAGCTGCTTTAGCATTGTTAAACTCACTGCACCTTCTTTTTCTTCTTTCAGCTACTCCCGTTAGGCGTTGCCACAGCGGATAATCTTTTTCCATATTACTCTCACTGCACCACTTGGAGTATTTATATCACTGTATCTGAGTGTGGGATCACAGATCTACAGCAGCTGATCAGAAAGAGAATTATCAGGATACAGCATCAAGCATATGCTGCCTCAGCCATGCTGTCTATTTGAACTGCTCTCATACAACAAACGCTTCAGAGCCTTTCCTCGCGGCTCATAAACAGTTTCATCCTAAGAACTCTAAACGCACTCAATCAGTCCATCAAGTGCTCCTTGTAGAACTGTTTGTACTTATTAGTACAATCATCTCACTGTAAACTTGCGATACAGTTATAATATTGCAAAACCTGAGCCACTTTATAAAAAGTGTATTTACATATGATGACGATATCATTTTTAAGATGAAATGCAGCAAAATATGTTTATTATACACATAAAACTTTAACTTCATTTAAAAAATCTATATTGTTAATAATTAAACATGTGAGGACACAGTGCTGCAGCGCTAGCGAAGAGCTGGCGCTCCGTTCAGGGACTGTTCCTGCCTCTCGCTGTATTCTTCTAAACATGTACTATGAAGATATTTCAATGTTCCTTAAAAGTTTTGAAGAATCGGCGTTCTATTCGTGCTCCAGGTACCTCCCGATAACCTCCCGCTGGCCCTCCCAGGTGTGGCAGAAGTGCCGGCTGTGCACCCGGAAGCACTCCGGGTGTCCCTGGTCTTCTTCCCCCCCAGCACTTCCGGGTGTGGCGGAAGTGCTAAGGGCCAGGGCTCCAGAACGGGTAACATAAGAAACCTGAAAAATTTGACAAACGAGAGCAGACCATTCAGTCCATCAGGCCCATTTGTTGGGCTAATACATAAGTTGTCCCAGTATCTCATCCAGATTTTTTTTTAAAGATTATCAAGATTTCTGCTTCAATTCCATGTCTTGGTAGTTTTTTCAAGAGTCCCACGACTCTTTGCGTAAAGAAGTGCTCTCAGGTTTCAGTCTTAAAAGCACTTCCCCTTAATTTCTACTGGTTTCCTCTAATATATGATTCACCCTTAATGTGACAAAATGTTGCTGATGGTTCTACTTTATTAATGCCTTTGAGAATGTTATATACCTGGATACCTTATCTGCTCAAGACTAAGTAGGTAGCAAATATTAGGGGGAAAAGGAGGGAGCAAAATCAGGGCAGATGAAAGGAGAAAATGTGAGAGTAGGTAAGAAAAAGCTGCCGTTAGAGAAGAAGAAAGATAGAGATTAAAAGTTAGTCGGTCATTAAGACCTGAAGAAATATATGATCCCAGGCTGAGAAGGAGCTTAGCTCCTTCTATTTGTCTTTGAAAAGTGTCTTTGAAGTCCTGTGAAAAATCACCAACAGGATGATCAGTGGGGCTATGGGGGGACAAGGGATGTGAAAAGTTCTGCAACAGGCTTTGTAAAATCTTTGATCTTAACTGTTCAAATGTCACAGTTCTAATCGTAGTTCTAAGTGCCGCTAGCGTATCTGAAGCTGATTTCCCCAATTTGCACATGAACTAGATGTTAGCACGTTGTTCAAACTGTGACATTGCGGCAAAAAACGGTGCACAAATCTAACTCAAACAGTAATTAAAACAATACTACACAGCAAAACCAGTCCAGACCTGTTGTAACTGGTCTACAGACCTGCTGTGCTCCCCTCCACAACAATGTGTGCGTAATCTGATCTCTCACTCTCCTGCTATATCACAATTCCGGGAACTTTTTGACTGCCCCTTGTACTTCCATCCATTATCCAACCTGCTATATCCTAACTACAGGGTCACGGGGCTCTGCTGGAGCCAATCCCAGTCAACACAGAGCACAAGTCAGGAAACAAACCCTGGGTAGGGCGCCAGCCCACCGCAGGGCGTGCACACACACACACGCGCACACACCAAGGACAATTTAGAATCGCCAATGCACCTAACCTGCATGTCTTTGGACTGTTGGAGGAAACCGGAGCACCAGGAGGAAAACCACACAGACACGGGGAGAACATGCAAACTCCATGCAGGGAGTACCTGGGAAGCGAACCTGGGTCTCTTAACTGCAAGGCAGCAGCGCTACCCACTGTGCCACCCTTGTATATACTCTGTATAAATGACAACAAACAACTTCATATTTTGCATCTGTTTGTTGGATCATGTTTCTATGTTCTCCCTGTTTATGTGTTGGATTTTCCTCCCAAAACTCCAAAGATGTGCAAGTTAGATAAATTTGGTGACTCGAAACTGGGCCTGTAAACTTTAGTACTGTGGTTGATTATTAAACCACCTATTAGCAAGAACCATATTGCACCATTGCTTTATATATGATGTAAATAAGAGACAACAGAAAGGGTTGGGGACCAGTTGGAACCCCATTTAATATTGGGTGAATAAATGAAAGTAAACGAAAATGTTTGCAAATGTGGTGATCCTTCAGATCCTCTTGTAAGCTAGTGGGCTCAAAAATGCCTTCTGTAGAGGAGCTCCAAATGATTCTCAGTCTCCAGCGATGGTGTTCTTTAAATAACCTGTGGGACGGTAGAGGGGACCAAACTAGAAGTGAGGTCAGTGGTCATGATGTGACTCGTCCTGTGGTCTGTGGGTGGTGGTGCTTACCTCAGTAGCGTTGCATGGATGCTCCTTACGCACGCACATGCAACAATGTGAAAAAGTGAGTTATGTTTGACTTAAAACTAGCATACCGTGTACTGTATCAGTGGCATGTGCTATACTAATAATAATAAATCAGTAACAAATCGATTAAGTCAATTAGAATTTTAACCTCTACAGGGCTACTGTATTTTCTGCCTTGCTCTTGAAACTGTCAGGATAGTCTCCGGTCCCCATTACCTGAAATTGGATTAAGCAGATTTGACACTCTATGTTTTTAATAGTTTTGACTTGCATTATAAATTCAACAAACCACAGTATCTTCAGTAATATACCTGTAACACTGTTATTTTTAATTTCAACACCTATTCCAATCTGAATGTGAGAATGTGGGCATAATGTCTCTTCGCCACATCACTTGACAATGAAGTTTACTGCATAAAAATAGAATGCTACTTTTAATTTTGGCAACCCTCATTTGATTTGAAATAATATAAAAGCAAATCTTCTGCAATAACGGGTGCTCTCGGATTGCTTTAAAGGTGTGATTCATTCTAGTTCGGCTTAACGTCCCATTTTACTCAGTTAGACTTTGCGGGTTTAGCATAAGAAATCTTAAAGCAATATATTCTTCAGCATGCGACAAAGTCTAAACTCCAGAAAAACTATAATCTGTCTTCATTATTTCAATATTTTATGCAAGACAACTCCCCTAGTCCCAAAACTGCAATTTGTGTTTATTCTAGCAAAGAAACCGTCGGCTGCCTGGTGTTTTCTTTCCGATGGACTTTACATGCAGGGTGAGGCTATCCAATTCATTTCAATAAGATGTCCAGCAGGTTCCTCATCATTATGTCTAAAAAATTACAAAGCCCAGATAAGAGCCTACTCCGGCTCGCTATCTCATTCAACCTTCTATTCTCAAGCAGTTCTCAATCACGTCTTTGCTTGTCGGTTTCCAAGACTTTGAATCCAATGTTATTTGTCATTTGCAGCATTTTGTAATACAGCACCACAAATCAGTAGTGGCAGCATCATTAATTTAGTGAACAAATGCATATGTATTCAGATGGGACTGAACAGGAGATCACTTTTTAGACATGTCACAACAATAAAAAAACTATCCAATCTATTTTATGTTTATATAATTAAATGCAGAGATTTTTTGTCATTCCATGATGGGGTTCCTAAATGTTGTCTGTTGCTGCCACTCTTTCTTGTGCCCTGGACCTCTTGTGTCAGCAGTTGGAGTTATAGCAGGTTTTATAAATTGATATATAGTTTTATATCAATATATATACTGTATATAAAAGGATGGGATGGCAGCACAGTAGTTCACTTGAGCACAGGGATATGAGTTCAGGTCCCAGTTCAGTCATGACCAAAGTCAGGCTTGCATGTTCTGTCTGTGTTTGTGTGGGTTGTTTGGCCTCCTTCTTTGCAAATACATGAATGTCAGGGTAACTACCATCTCTAAATAGGGCCACTGTGACTGAGGAAGGACATGTCGGGGAGTGTGCCCTTCTAGGAGCTGCTTTTTTTGACCAGAATCACCTCTTTATAGCACTTGTGCAATTGTAAGTTGGATATGTGGATCTGCATGGAAGATGAAATAGAAGGAGAAAACAAAAGACAAGAAACGTACCATTCTGAAACCGACCAAATCCAGTTGAGGGTTACAAGCAGGTGATGTCTACCCTGGCATCATCGGGCACAGAGCAGGAAACAGCCCCAGCCAAGGAACCAGTCCATTGTAGAGCCCATCCAAACAGAAGGAATTTAGAATCACCGATCCCCATAACTAGCAGGTCTTTCTATGGAGGTGTGGGAGGAAAACTCACACAAAAATAAGGAGGACATGTAGATGCCATTCAGGGAATGACTAAATGAGGCAATTAATTGCACAGTTCTGGATCCAGGAAGCAGTAGTGGTACTCACTGCATCAACCATACTGTTCCAACAGAAACTGAATAATTTCATAAAAATAAAATAAAATAATTTAATAAAAACCATCTAAATATTTAAATGGTAGGGGTGGCACGGTGGCGCAGTGCCTCGCAGTTAGGAGACCCGCGTTTGCTTCCTGGGTCCTCCCTGCATGTAGTTTGCATGTTCTCTGCATGGGTTTCCTCCCACAGTCCAAAGACATACAGGTTAGGTGCATTGGTGATTCTAAATTGTCCCTAGTGTATGTGTGTGTGTGTGCCCTGCGGTGTGCTGGTGCCCTGCCCGGGGTTTGTTTCCTGCCTTGCGCCCAGGAATTGGCTCCAGCAGACACCTGTGACCCTGTAGTTAGGATATAGCGGGTTGGATAATGGATGGATGGATATTTAGATGGTTTATCCAAACACTGATTTGATGAACATTCTTAATCTAATTTTGGGTCACAGAGAGCCATAACCCGTCATGGCATACTTGGGTGTTGGCCACGGACTAACCCTGGACGAGGCACCCGTCCATCAGAAAGGACATTCATGGATACCCCTACAGTGGCTCATCCAGGGCAAGTTCAGAGTTGCCAGTTCACCTGCCATGCATGCTTTTGGGAAAGGGGAAAAAAAACTGGAGAAAATGCTAATGGTGCCTTGCTTTATGGTATTAATGTGTTCAGGTCAACAAGTGCTATACGAGGTGTGATCCAAACGTTCCCGGAATGCATTTATTTAAAAGCATACACACCAAATAACAATTAATGGTGAACAGTTCCTTCAAAATAGTCACCCGCTGAGTTGATACACCAATCCCAGCGAGATTTCAACCTTTCGAAGCACCTCTGGAAGTCGTTTTTTGTCAGTGTTTTCAAGACGTCGGTTGTTACCGCTTGGATCTCCTCCACCGTCTCAAATCTGCGTCCCTTGAGCCTCATCTTCATCTTAGAAAATAAAAAAAAAATCAAACGGCGCTAAATCAGGGGAGTACGGAGGGTGGGGAATGGCAGTAAACTTTGTAGAAGCCAAAAATTTGCGCACAATCAGAGATGTGTGAGCTGGTGCATTGTCATGATGCAAAAGAAATGATTTGTCAGCCCACATCTGAGGACGTGTTCGGCGAATTCGATTTCGCAAACGCCTTAGAACATCCCTGTAGAATGCTCCATTCACCATCTGTCCTTGTGGCACAAATTCCTTGTGGATGACACCCTTCACATCAAAGAAGCAAATGAGCATTGACTTGGTGTTGCTGTGAACTTGTCGAGGTTTTTTGGGTCTTTCAAATCACTCATTTTCACGAACAACCCTTCACAGACACAACCGAAGTTTAAACGAAAACTGCGACTTGAAAAACAACTGTGCTGACATTATAACGCGTGATAATAGCTCTCAAGGACAACTTGAACTGCTATCTAGTGGCGATTGATATAACCAAACCCTTCTGGCTGCAGAATAAATGCATTCCGGGAACTTTTGGATTGCACCTCGTATTTTGACCAGACAGTCCTTCAATTTCCATTTCAGGGTGGTGACAGAAATTAGACCACAGAGGTAGTAACTCTTTGCTTGCATATTTGGATTAAGGTGTACTGGCAACCCATACTGTATACGTTTATGTAGCTATAACTTTTTTCACAGTAAAAACAGTGTATTTCGTGCATACATGCCAACCCATGGGCAGAACTGCAAAGAGAGGCCTTCTCCTTCTTGTCACTTATGGTTGGTCAATCAAAGTGCATGGAATCATTTTGTTGTTTTATTCAAAGGAACATAGACTACTAATACACCATTGATAGGACTCTTTATTGATGCTGCTTCCTTAATCTCTAATGTTGATTGATCAACCAACAGCAGTATGTGTACCCTTGTTGAAATGCAAATGACATGCACACCAACTCTAGTACTCTTTTGTTTGTATCCTGTGAGGTGTAAAAATGGAGCCCCACACACCTTCTGTTGAAACCCCATAAGCTGGGCACACTAAGGTCAGTGCTAGGTAATGTTCAAAGTAAAGCTGCCCCCAGCTGGTGAACAAAGGATCGACACCAGTAAAGAGACGGGCAGACAGGGCTCTAATGTCAAATGCAATATGAATGCATCGTCTCCTCATTACATTTATATGTTCACTTCAAACTCTGAAAACGTCTTGAGTCAACGGTCTTGAGCTTTTTGCACCAATAGGTGCTCAGTCTTGGTTATCATGCAGAAAGGAGGGAGACCCTAAAGAGCTCCAGAATTCAGGCTTAAAACCCTCTTTCTCTTTCTCATTCTACAATAGACATTGAGAGGGTCTCGTGTTTGCAGGCAACCAGGTGTATTGATGAAAATGGGGTTGAATGCACTCTGCCAGTCATTTGATGTGCTGTAAGCAAAATGAGTACACATACTTTTAGAGCAATCCTGCATTCATGTGCATGTAGCAAAGAAAAAATAAGCAAACTTGTTTCTGATCGAAAAATACAAAGAAACGTACGACCAAATCACTTCTTGGTTGTTAATCCTTTGTCATATATGTGTGTGGTAGGTGACAGCAATATGTCTAAGTTGCATAACAACAACAACAACAACAACATTTATTTATATAGCACATTTTCATACAAATAAATGTAGCTCAAAGTGCTTTACATAATGAAGAATAGAAAAATAAGAGACACATTAAAAATAAAATAAGTCAACATTAATTAACATAGAATAAGTGTAAGGTCCAATGGCCAGGGGGGACAGAAAAAACAAAAAAAAAAACAAAAAAAAAAAAAAAACTCCAGATGGCCGGAGAAAAAAAATAAAATAAATAAAATCATGCATACTGTATATCTGTCTCTGTGTGGCCATTAGTTTATTTTTGCAGCTGTTAATTTGTCTTCTAAAAAGGTACTTCTGCTACCTGCATAGACTTGTGTCCTTTAATTTACTGTGTTACCACCTTCTTGAAACATTTTCAAAACCTTGGCTGAGGTTAGGGCGGCACGGTGGCACGGTGGCACAGTGGTAGCGCTGCTGTCTTGCAGTTAAGAGACCCAGGTTCGTTTCCCGCGTGGAGTTTGCATGTTCTCCCTGTGTCTGCGTGGGTTTCCTCCCACAGTCCAAAGACATGTGGTTAGGTGGATTGGCGATTCTAAATTGGGCTTGGTGTGTTTGTGTGTGTCCTGCGGTGGGTTGGCATCCTGCCCGGGATTAGTTCCTGCCCTGTGTTGGCTGGGATTGGCTCCAGCAGACCACCGTGACCCTGTGTTCAGATTCAGTGGGTTGGAAAATGGATGGATGGCTGAGGTTGCACTCATTTTAAGGCAATCTTGATGCTTTTAACAAGCTGGTTAAGTTTGCAGATGATACCAAGATAGGTGGATCAGCAGATAATTTGGAATCCGTTATATCATTACAGAAGGACTTGGATAGCATACAGGCTTGGGCAGATTTGTGGCAGATGAAATTTAATGTCAGTAAATGTAAAGTATTACACATAGGAAGTAAAAATATTGGGTTTGAATACACAATGGGCGGTCGGAAAATCGAGAGTACACCTTATGAGAAGGATTTAGGAGTCACAGTGGACTCTAAGCTATCAACTTCCCGACAGTGTTCAGAAGCCATTAACAAGGCTAACAGAATGTTAGGATATATAGCACGATGTGTGGAGTACAAGTCCAAGGAGGTTATGCTCAACCTTTATAATGCACTGGTTAGGCCTCATCTTGAGTACTGTGTGCAGTTTTGGTCTCCAGGCTACAAAAAGGACATAGCAGCACAAGAAAAGGTCCAGAGAAGAGCGACTAGGCTGATTCCAGGACTACAGGGGTTGAATTATGAGGAAAGATTAAAAGAGCTGAGCCTATACAGTTTAAACAAAAGAAGATTAAGAGGTGACATGATTGAAGTGTTTAAAATTATGAAGGGAATTAGTCCAGTGGATCGAGACTTGTATTTTAAAATGAGTTCATCAAGAACACGGGGACACAGTTGGAAACTTGTTAAGGGTAAATTTCACACAAACATTAGGAAGTTTTTCTTTACACAAAGAACGATAGACACTTGGAATAAGCTACCAAGTAGTGTGGTAGACAGTAAGACGTTAGGGATTTTCAAAACTCGACTTGATGTTTTCTTGGAGGAAACAAGTGGATAGGACTGGCGAGCTTTGTTGGGCTGAATGGCCTATTCTCGTCTAGAATGTTCTAATATTCTAATATTCTAATATTCTAATTCTAATATTCTTTTGCTTTTGTCAGATGTGGGATGTTTGTGATTCACCAGGCAGATACAAAGCACTCATATGAATAACATTTTACCTGTGATTTAGGACATTCTCTTGTGATTTTATATGTTTAAATATACATAAACCATCCATGGAGCAAAAAACGAGTGTCCACAAGAGCCCTAGTAATTTTTTTTTGTTCTTTATTTCACCTTATACAATTTCTCGTATTAGGAATTTGTTAGTTTTTGCATACCCCTGGGGTCAGAGCGCAGGGTCAGCCATTGTACAGCACCCCTGGAGCAATTACAGGTTAAGGGTCTTGCTCAAGGGCCCAGCAGAATAGGATCTCTTTTTGGCAGTGACAGGGATTCGAACCGGCAACCTTCACAATACCAGCACAGATCCTTAGCCTCAGAGCTACCACTCTGCCCTATAAATTGCTTTCTGGGGAAGATCATTTATTGAAGTTTTTGAAATGTCAGTTAAATGCAGACACCCCAACTGTTTCTCATTTATAGAGTTGTGGTAAAGTGAGGTGTGTGGCTGATTGGCACCTTTTTAAATAAATAATCGGCACACTCATGGCTTTAAGGAGGGGGCATGGTAGCATGGCAGGAGCAGTTCACTGGCGTGATGCAGGCAGTCCCGCACTTAAGTGCTCAGGTGTGGATGCCAGGAGCTGCTAATTGTCATAGCTGTGCCACGTCCCCATTTTAAAAGGGGAAGCGCGAATGGGTGAGGAGAGACAATGAATGGAGGTTAAGGAGAGAAGAAGGCAGGAGGCAGTAAAAATCAGTGTGGGAGCGAGCGAGAGAGCAGGCTGGAGGGAGTGAAAGCAGGCAGCTAAACCAGATTATTGTAATACAGTCCACCACTGCATTTTCCCAGCAAAGCTCTTCAGCTATTAGAGTGGTCAGTTTGATGAGTGACATTGAGAAGAACTAACAAAAATGGGGTGGACTCTATCCGAAGAGGAAAAGGCTGCCACATTGGAAAGGGATCGGGTGCATATTATTTTAGCAGACCAAATAAACAACCAAGTAAAAATCATGAGGTGTACATTGATTACTTACATTTCCACCCATCTTAGATGGGTAGCACAGCTAGTAAAATATAATTTAAGACCAATGGCATTTTTGACATCAAACCTCTGGAGGTCTAATGACAAAATGACCTTTATATGTGTAGACTTCTCTAGCGTTAGTATTAAATTACCTAACAAATAAAGTATTTTCCTCTTTTGCTAATGACTAGTAAGACATGCAAGGTCACACATTCTGTCACAAGAAATCAATTAAACAATGTGATGCTGGTGCCTGGTCTGTCCCAGTTGGCATCAAGGGCTTCATGTAGAAATGATGCATATGCACAAAAATGTTGTGTACCCCCATTTCCATGCTCACTTCGAGATTTATAAAAGCTAAACTTGGTGTAAAGGCACGCACATTTTCACGGCAGGGTTCCCCCTTGTATACGCACTTTTCTGGTCTATTTGCAAACTAGTGGCACCCAGCGTCAAAGCAGTGCTACTGTTTCTGTGGTGTGCTTTTCTTTTTTAGATTCATATCTATTTTTTAGCAAATATACCAAAATTAATTGCATGTTGTTGACAAATTTAATTCACTTGATTGTATCATTCTGTAACAATATAATGGTGCACAGAATGGCCAAACTACTCCAACTACAATGGCTGCTTTAGCGTTGTTAGAAGACATCGCAAATAGAAGAACTGAAAGAGAGGGCATATTTACAGATGATGACGACTGGCTTTTAAGTCGATTTCTATTTCTAATAGCTATCCTCTTGGAGCTGTATGCTGAAATGGCGTCGGCTTTACAAAGGCAGACTTTTTAGGAATTCTGCTCTACTTGTTCCTTTGCAAGTTCTGTCCATTCTCGGGTTTTTAGCTGTAGGAATTTTTCAATGTGAACTGGCTGACCAATTGGGTATTTCACAATCATCACTGAGTTGTGCCATGCCAGCTATATAGGATGGTATTATCTGGCTGTCATTCAGATATATAAGATTTGCTTACACTGTGGTTGAACTGGCAAACATAAAAGTGCAATTCGCAGCCATGTCTGGTTTTCCAAATGTAATCGGAGCGGTCAACTACATGCACATTGCTATTGCTATGGCGCCGGACAAGTTTATCAGTTGGGGTGAACCAACAAAAGAATGACATTACATCACATACAGCTGGAAAACCTATAAAAACAGCAGCTTCCGCACAGTCACAGGTGCTTTTTCCAACTAGTGTGGCAAAAGGCAAGCAGTCCTTTTAAGGATAGCGAGTCACCTCAAAGTAAAGAGCAAAGAGTCAGTCAGTTGTGGCGCTCTGTCCCATTGCTACACTATAAAGGTGCCTTCAGAGAATGAATTTGCTTATGCAAATAGAAATCATTTCAACTCTATTAATGTGCTGCTCTATAGTGCACAGACAAACATGTACCTGAATGATCATTCAGATTGGACAGCATTACAACTTAATTTGAATGTAATTAGCTGAAAATAAAAGGTAATCAGATGCAGGATTTGTTTTTTAACCATTTCATTTCATTTATGGTCAATATCATATAGTACAGCCCTTATATTACTTAGGTCATTGGCTACATCTCTTACATTTGCATTTTGTGACACCAGAACTACGTCCGTCAGCACACAGCCAGATAGCCTAACAGTAGAGGTGTGTGTGTGTAATATTGTCTGAAACAGAATAAACAGATGGTAGGCTACAACTTGTCATTTCACGTTGACTGTGATATCTGACCGCTTCTTTTTTCTTTCAGGCACTGTGCGACTTTCTAAACTTGAACTTTTGAGTGTCTCTGCCATGCTTTTGTTTCTTATACCACTGCATTAGCCAACAAATAGTACGTTTTTCCTTGCCTCCACTTCGCATTTGCTGAAATTCTGCTTTTTTTCACATGCTTTTTCCATCGTTTTTTAACCAAGCACTGAATGGAAGGTGATATTTGATTTCCATATTAAAATATGTGAAATTCTGGGAGGAGTCAGGTTGGGCCTGTAGAGACATAAACATGCATTCAATTTCACGTTCGTTGGGATTTCTAAAGGGGAAGTGTATGGAAGTTGGCGTACGCACACATTTATGCATCTAGATTTTTTTGTGCGTACGCACATTTCCACTTTTGTCTGTACACCATGTTTTAGTGTGAATTCTAAGCACAGCGTTATACACGAGGCCCCAGATCATTATGATACCTTCTGATGTTGCAGCATTATATAATTAAACACTGAGTAAAGGATCCAAGAAAAAAAAATCTATTGGCTATAAACTGTCTAAACTAAGACAGCAACCCCTCAAATGGAATCGAATGGATTTGATGTGAAAAAGAGCAAGTTGCAGTAACACAGAAAGGACATGCAGACTTCACACGCTATATGATTCAAACACAACACCCTCCATTGTCCAGTAGCACTGCAGGCCACTGCGCAGCCAGGTGTTGGCTAGTCTGCATGAGACCAGCAAACAATTGAAAAACGTTTTTTCTAAAAAAACGTGATTTCAAACTACAACTATGAGCTTTAAATTGGAGCATCATACTGCTGGCTTCTCTTCCACAATGTCAACGAAGCATGTGTAAGGCTTCCTCTGCACCATCCATGTCTTGAGTAATGTCTTGTGCATAATGAATTCAAATATCGATTTTTCATATTACTGTGGTTACTGGACTTTTTGGATCTAATTTCTGGCTTACACTGCACAGCCTTTACTGGGAAAAGCTTGAACTGAAAGTGCAAAAACACCCGATCATCAAAAAAAGCCATTCCTCATTTTAATGTTAATAATGGAGAATTATGTGATTAAGTTAATCCCCTGTGAGAGTGAGTAAGGATATACAGTATGCATTAGTAGGCCCTGTGCTGGGTTGGCAGCCTGTCTAAGTCTTGTGCCAGTGCTATCTGACAGGTCCAGGACACCTGCAGCCCTCAGAGTAATTGGGAATAAGAATGTTATGTTAGGATGACTACTTTCAAAAAAATGTTTGTGTCACGTGTAAGGAGCATTCTACACTGCTAAAAAAAATGGCCATTCTGATGGTTAAGTTCTATTGTGCTGTATTATCTTAGCTTTCAATGCAAGAAGCAGTGGCTTACATAATAAGCAGGTCCAATTTGTATGTGCCGGGGTCCTTGTTGCTTGTTGTAGCAGTTTGCACTCCTTGGTCTTGATGCATGATGTTGATGAAATCTGCCTGCATTTGCAACTTCAATACATCATCAGAGTGGTTTTGCATTGTGTTCTGTGATTGTGAGAAGTTCATATAATTTTACCTTAATCTAGAAAAACACAAAACATCTGCCATGAAGTATTGATCCATACAAAATTGCATTGCTTCAACCTGAAGATAAATAGCCTGACATATCAATTTATTAAAGGACGGGCAATTTTTTATTCAAATAAGAGACATTTCTTATCATATGAGTTTGCTGATGTCTTTCAGTCTCTCACTCATTTGAATTGTATATTCCACTTTTTTTCATTTTTCAAGAAAATAAAAGCCAGATTTAAGGTTTCAACTCAAAGTCCGTTTGCTTTGTTGTGAATCAAGGGATGATTCAAGGCCCCCTTGAGGCCTTTTAGGTGTTTAATCAACTAGTTAGAAGAGAAAAGCAATAAAAAATGACTTTATCAATTAATTAACTGATCAAGTATTCTATAGGCGGCATGGAGGCACAGTGGTAACGCTGCTGCCTCACAGTTAGGAGACCCAGGTTCGCTTCCCAGGTCCTCCCTGCGTGGAGTTTGCATGTTCTCCCGGTGTCTACGTGGGTTTCCTCCCACAGTCCAAAGACATGCAGGTTAGGTGGATTGGCGATTCTAAATTGGCCCTAGTGTGTGCTTGGTGTGTGTGTCCTGCAGTGGGCTGGCACCCTATCCGGGGTTTGTTTCCTGCCTTACGCCCTGTGTTGGCTAGGATTGGCTCCAGCAGACCCCCGTGACCCTGTAGTTAGGATATAGTGGGTTGGATAATGGATGGATGGAAGGATCCTACTATACAGGGTGGTTCAGATCTAATTATGCAGATCCAGATCGTCTGGATGCCTTTGATTTATGTGGGGACGATTCC
The DNA here is from genome assembly GCA_026402145.1 of Polypterus bichir lapradei. Taxonomy (NCBI): domain Eukaryota; kingdom Metazoa; phylum Chordata; class Cladistia; order Polypteriformes; family Polypteridae; genus Polypterus; species Polypterus bichir. Next base: position 10,472,497 of record JANRMT010062800.1, on the reverse strand, counting down.
AGTTCGGCGCGAAGACGATTCTTAATGTCGTCAGTTCACACACTTCTCAATGGTCTGGGATTTTTCGGGTGATTTTCTATGTAATAAACTTAATAAGTTATAGCATAATGAAAATTGCATAATTAGATCTGGACCACCCTATGTATTGGCTGTACTTCAATAAAAAAACACATAACACAAACTCTTCATTTTTCTTAATCCAGTAACCTTACTTGGTGCATGCTGCTTAATAATAATAATAAGAAGAAGAAGAATAATAAGAATAATAATAATAATTCGAAGAAGAAGAACTAGTAAACAGAAGAGCGTCCACTCCTCAAATAAAGTGGCAGATACAGAGCAAGCCAAACTTTTCTATTTTGGCAAGACATGTTTTTCACCATGAAAAAATACAAGTTCACAGATGTCACTATTCTTCTTTATGGCATTCTTTATCACAGCTGATGATCAATGAACACAGTACATACACTTGATTATGAATTCAAAGGACATACAAAATGCGTCCTGGAGATTATCAATAGATGGGTTTGCAATGATTGAGCTTTTATTAATGTCAACTTTTCTGCCCACAAGTAAGATGCTCGGCAAATGGCACCTCTTTTCTTCTTGTCATGTCAGTCTCTCAATCACTTTAATACCACAAGCTCAATTTTTTTGACTTTTCACAATATATCAGGTCATCTGATTAAGACAAGATCAAGGTTCTAGCTCCAGTAGTTTGTGAGTACCAGAACATTGCCATGTCATATGAACTTGATAGTCAGTGAATGCCACAGCTGTCATTCTTCATCTTCCTATCACATAATCAGCTTCTGCAATTTTCTTCATGCTCAGCAGATGTTGGTACTCTTCCTTTTCTTTCTGCCATGTCACCTTCTCGAGCTGTTTGCTATAAGAAACTCTTGAAATGAGCTAAATGAGCTATGTATATAAACACACACGTACAAATCTGTACGTTATTATAAACTTTTTCATCAATTATATGTTGAACTATATAGGCAGGATCATATAGATAGATTTTAAATCTATGTTCTAATATTTTTATCGTAAGGAAGACAGAAATGTTCAGGTCAGGAAATTGTACTCACTAGTCATAGTGCTGGAGAGTGGTGACGTGATGTATCTTGATTAGCACGTGCATATAAGAGTTTCATTGTACTCTGTTTAAGTGAAGATAGTATATATAAATATACATATATATATATATATATGTGTGTGTGTATATGAAATGAAGAAAATCTATAAATGAACGAATTGACACTGACCCCTACTCTCTTTTCTGTTTCTTTTTCCGGTTTCTTTGTGGTGGTGGCCTGCGCCACCTCCACCTACTCAAAGCTTCATGATGCTCCAACAATGATGGATGGACTAAAAGGCAGAATTCTACGTGACCATCATCATCAAGCCTTTCCGTGAGAACCCTAAATCCAAAGAGGACTGTTTCACTTATGTTAGGTAGAATGCCCAGAGGGGACTGGGCGGTCTCATGGTCTGGAATACCTACAGATTTTATTTTTTTTTCTCCAGCCGTCTGGAGTTTTGTTTTTGTTTTTTCTGTCCCCCCTGGCCATTGGACCTTACTCTTATTCGATGTTAATTAATGCTGATTTATTTTGTTTTCTTATTGTGTTTTTTATTTTTCTATTCTTTATTATGTAAAGCACTTTGAGCTACTGTTTGTATGAATATGTGCTATATAAATAAATGTTGTTGTTGTTGTTGTTGACACATATACATATATAGACTGGAAAACTGGTAACTATATATACACACATACATTCATAGGTCTAAATCGCAATCTGATTATTTGGATGGTTACCAAGGTTCGAGGGAGAGCAAAGGTGGATACACCTGATGAGCCCCAATTAGGGTGAAACACGTGTCGCGTGCTCTTTGTGCTAAGATAGATAGATAAGAAAGGCACTATATGATAGATAGATAGATAGATAGATAGATAGATAGATAGATAGATAGAT
>JANRMT010062800.1:10458433-10470511 GCA_026402145.1 Polypterus bichir lapradei | reverse complement strand
ATAGATAGATAGATAGATAGATAGATAGATAGATAGATAGATAGATAATAAGAAGAAACACTACATTGTAGCATATTTCCGGATAACTGAGTTCCAGATGTCTATTATGATAATGTCTTCTTTAAGTATTATCTATGTATCTATCTTTGAAATATGGTTGTAACAACAGAAATGTAGTTTGATGTATAAAAATGCCTTTAAATACAGTAAAGACTGGCACACTTTACTTGTTGCTCCTAATTAAAGTGCCCATTAGTGTGTCATTCACCTGTAAATACATAGTGTCAGTGCACATACCGTGAAATGAAGTGACGTTCTGTCCAGTGTGTATTTTTAGACCATCATATCTTATCTTTTTCCCTCTCAACCTAAATGTGCTTTGAAGCTGCCATAATGTAGTCATTCCATATGTTTCTTGCTTTGTCTTCTTGGTTTGTTCAAGAGCTATGTGCCTTCTCAGGGTCAGGTTACCAGAGTTCACTGGCAACATTGATGGTCCACTCTCCTGTTTGTTTTCTTAAATTCTGAAATGTTAGCAAGTGTTCAGTGAAAGACAAAGATAACAAGTGAATAAATTTCATTAATCTCCTTAGATGCCACATAATTTATGTATATTTGCATTTTTGCATCAAAAACTGATGTAGAGTTTGGTTTGTTTTGAAATATCTAAAGAATAAAGAATTAAATTAAATTAATTAAATTAAAGAAATAATAAAGAATTAAGTGAGGATCCAATCTGGATGTTTCTTTTGACAGTCTCTTGATAGCAAAATCTTTCCAATTGTGACTGGCCAGGCCTTCAATAGCTGAATCCATGTGCCAACAGCTTAACTGCATTGTGGGAGAATTTTTAGGTGACAGGAGCATTAGGTAATCACAATTTGATCTGTAATGGGTGGGACGTTTTTGTTTAATTTTTTTTACTTTTGGGCCTTTATGAAGGCTCTCTAATGTAACTTTGGCCTACTGTTGCAATGGACCCTAAAGAAAGAGATTTTAAGAGCCATTGTTAGTCTTATAAAGGATAAGACCATTTTTTTTAATTGCTTTTTGCCATTTTAATATGGCCGGTTGCGTATTACAGACTGTTGGCAATGTTTTTCAGAACCATGTGTCTAAAACGTTATAATTCCCAGGGGCTGCTTTGTTAGTTGAACATGATAAATGATATTTGAGTATTGGGGGAGATAAATCAATGTCTTTTTATTTTGAAATTATGGCCCTGGTTAAAGTGAATTTTTTTTTTTGGTTCATTCTTCCTGCTTTTGATCTTCTTTATTTTTAGAGACAAAAACAAGTTATCAATGCTTTACAAAATATGGCAGATCATGTAACCTCCTCATTACCTAAACACATGTCATTGCCTCCCTAAGTACTTCTACCTTGTAACATTCGTGATTTTTTTTGATGGCATATTTTAAACTTGCTTGATTGTTAAAATTGTAATAATACAGTATTACTTAGGTTATGTAAAATGGAGAATAACTGCCTGTTGATTCATACTAATTTCTTATTTCTAATTTTGTTAGAGCTCGGTTTATTTGATGACTTTGTTAAAATAGAAGGCTCCAACGCAGGCTGACTTTACACTACTGCAATGTAAGCACACCACAGAATCACAATTGATAAATCATACAAATGGCAAATCAAGCACTCTAATTAATCCCTTGACATAAACGCTCCAAATGAAAAGAGTGGATTATCTTACCATATGTTTGAAATGGACAGAAGCAGCAGTAGATTTGAGTAAACTTCTTTTTTAGGGGGGTAAACAGTAAAGAAATCAAAGTTAAAGCTAAGGTCTGCTACACAGTTTCTGTTGAGATCGTTGCAGAAGTAAGCCATAGTCATAACCAAACAACAATTCTAAACCAAAAGATTTTCTTAAATAGGTTTTCATCATTTGCTTGAGTGTTGGTCTCTCACAAGTCTTTCCTAACATGTCTCAAACTTCAGACACTTGCTTAATATGAGCAACCATCTTAAATTATGGCCACCATGATGTCATGGGCCATATAGCATATAGATACCATACAGCATCATACCATGGCTTTCATGATGTCATGGGTCACAAAAGGCATATAGCTACTGTCTTAAAGACATTAAGATCTCAAGATGCCGGTCTGCTTATGATTCCAACAATTAATAAAATAACAGTGGGAGGTCGAGCTTTTAGTTACAGGACCCCTAAACTGTGGACTGGTCTGCCTGCTACTATAAGAGATGCCCCTTCGGTCTCAGCTTTTAAATCCTGGCTGTAGACTCACGACTTCAGTTTAGCACACCCTGACTAGAGCTGCTGATTAACTGTACAGACTGCATCTCTGTTGTTAGTCATGAGCACTAAAACATAACTAACATGATAGTTAGAACTGGATACTAACCCTCACCTATTCTGTTTTTCTTCTCAGTACTCAAATGTGGCACTTGGTGCCACTGTTCTACTGCCAAGTTATCTACCTACCTAAGGAAAACTCATGTCTGTTGTAGGATCACAGGAATCGTCAGGTAAAAGGGTCCTTTCATCAGATTTACTGGCCAAGCACTGACTCAGCTGTGAAATGCCCAGTGCAGATGACAGCTTGATGGCCGAGGTCTCCAGGACTTTGAACAAATCTGAATCGTATCTATTTTCCCATTTTGCTCTGTACTTGTAATACAGTGGAACTTCGGGTCACGAACGTCTCGGACCACGTACAAATCGGGTTTCGACAAAAAAGTTCGGCAAACTTTTGCATCTCTTCACGACCACACACTCGGGTGACGAACAAACCAGTTTCCCTTCCGGTTCGTACACGCCAATGATTTCCACACGTGTTCAGTCTCTCCTTGTGCAGCGAGCAAGCGAGAGAGTGAGAAAGAGATAGAGAGTGAGCGAGAGAGAGAAGGAAGTGAAAGAAGGCAGTAAGGCCGAGAAGGCAGTTAAAGAATGCACTGGGCTTGTTTTTAAAGAGACTGCAAGGTTAGTTTTCTCTGTTCAAGGTTTTCTCAGTGTTACTCAATGTTTTTACATTTAGTTTACTATTACTCTGTGCATTCTATGGTACAATTAACTATTTTTGTGTTTAAAACTCTTTAAAAAATATATATATTTACATACAGCTCGTACGGTCCGGAACGGAATTATTTTATTTACTTACAATCCTATGGGGGAAATTACCAAATCGGGTTGCGACCAGAGTTTTGGAACGAATTACAGTCATGACCCGAGGTTCCACTGTATTACTATTGTACTATTGTATTGTATAGAGGACTATTTGTGTTCTGTTCTGTGTATTGTATTGTATTTACCTCCTTTTTTGACACCCACTGTATGCCCACCATTCCAGGAAAGGGATCTCTCTTTAAATTGCCTTTCCCAAGGTTTCTTCATTTTTTTTCCCTACAAGGGTTTTTTTTTTTGGAGTTTTTTCTTGTCTTCTTAGGGAGTCAAGGCTTGAAAGCCTGTCAAGAGGCAGGGCCTGTTAAAGCCCATTGTGGCACTCCTTGTGTGATGCTGTGCTATACAAAATAAATTCTATTGTATTGTAATTGTACTACACATCATAATATCATGGCCGTCATGATGTTATGGGCCACTTGGCATGTAAAAAATACACAGCATCATGTCATGGCCATCATGAGGTCATGGGTCACATAGCATATAGATACCACAGAGCATCATATCATGGCTTTCATGATGTCATGGGTAACAAGGCATACTGTATAGAGATTTAAATACCACACAGCATCATAACAACAACAACATTTATTTATATAGCACATTTTCATACAAAAAAATGTAGCTCAACGTGCTTTACATAATGAAGAACAGAAAAATAAAAGACACAGTAAGAAAATAAAATAAGTCAACATTAATTAACATAGAATAAGAGTAAGGTCCGATGGCCAGGGTGGACAGAAAAAACAAAAAAAAAAAAATTCCAGATGGCTGGAGAAAAAAATAAAATCTGCAGGGGTTCCAGACCATGAGACCGCCCAGTCCCCTCTGGGCATTCTACATCACATAAATGAAACAGTCCTCTTTGTATTTAGGGTTCTCACGGAAGGACTTGATAATGGTGGTCACGTAGACTTCTGGCTTTTAGTCCATCATTGTTGAAGCATCACGATGCTTTGAGTAGGTGGTGGTGGCGCAGGCCGCCACCACAAAGAAACCGGAAAAAGAAACAGAAGAGAGAGTAGGGGTCAGTACGGATTTTAGAGCCACCATGAATAGTTATTTTAATGAATTGAATATACAGAGTATCAGGATTAAGTTAAAGTGAAGTTATGAGAAGGCCATGTTAAAGTATAGAGGCATAGAGAGAGATAGAGACAGAATGGCGGTGCCCAGAAAAACTATTAAACCAAAATTGTAGCATCTATTAGTCACTAAAGATATTAACACAAAAAAAATTTGAATATAAATAGCCTGAAATATAACAAGAACATTTTTAACAAATACCTAACAGTTTTTGTAATAAATCACAACACAGTCAGTAAAACTTAGTTATTACTTAATGGTAAAATGTTATAGTTAATCACTTTTTAATTCTACATTCTCTTAGGCCCTATTTGGATGGGATGATTTTTACACCAGGAGGTGGTGTAAAGTAATTATTACTGGAGGACCTCTGAAATTTAAGTCCTGTCTCATGTTACTAATGTTTTATCGACTACGTGACACTCATTAAAGACTACAGATCTTGTTACCTTCTATAAAAAAAGTCTGCAAAAAAATAATCCCAAGTTAAAGTAGTCCAGTGAGAATCAACCTGTTAGTATAATTCTGCAACTGAGCAATCTGGACAGAAATAAAATTAGAAGGTACATTGATATGCACGATTTCGATTAAGCGGAGGTGTGAACAGACATATTGTTTTTATGAATAAGGGTTTCTAACGTGGTCCCAACTGACAGTACGCAGAGGTACGCAGACATTAACTACTAGCACTCGTAAGGCAGGGAGGATGAAACGCTTCTACGGAGTTCTGGTTCATGCACTGACTGTACACCACCTGCTGGTGTGAGACTAATCTTATCCGAGTGGAGCTTTACTCTTTGTTTTTTATTAATGCCATTAAAGCAGTAAATATTTCAGCACTTACAAAATCATCCATTTGTTGTAATCTCTTTGCTAGACAAGTTTAAGTCATGAAATAAACTAAAGTCATTTGACGTTTTTTGTTTCAGTGTGTGACAAACGTACTAAAAATAATACATGTACTGTATTTTCTTTACTCAAAATGTAAAATCTTTTCAACAAATATTTTTAAACTGTGTTACAGACTACCAAGTATTTTAATATTTAAAAGGATTGCATTTGCAAATTAAAACTGAAAATCTTCTCCTTTTTCTTTCTTTTTACTGCGTAAGCTTTTTATCATTTAGTTTGGTTGTAGTGCCTTCCCATTGCACTGGACACAAAATGATGCCATCTTTAACTGGTTACTGTCTAAATTCGCAGATTGCCACTCATTTTTTTCTTCTGAAATGATATTATCTTCATTTTGATTCAAAGTACCGCATATTTTAAAGGATTACTAAGCTGTGTGATAAGCAATGTCAGACTGTACAGTTAATGTTAATTTTAATAGCCAGGCATTCTCCATTGTTACAGGTGTCCAAAAGCCTCTTGTGACCAGATTTTTGTAACAGGACATTCTTCAAATAAATAAATAAATGACAGTTTACCATTGTTGACCCACTGCAATAAAGCAATGCTCAGAAGACCTTTTAGAATATTGTGAAAGAAATGTTCATTTCTCTATTAAATAAAAGAAAATATGTTCATTCAGAAAACAGAGAAGGTTAAGTAAAAAGCCCAAATACTGTCATGGAGTGAATGAGGCCCTTTTATTCTCAGACTAAACCTTTTTGACTTAACAGTAGTTTACTTCAAACAGAGGCACAAATGTCTTTGCTTAGCATGAGTTCACTCCCCAGAAAATATGATGACAGTCTGACACAAAGCAAAGACTCATAAAGGCGATGAAAATGTCCAAGAAAATTATATTAGTGCCTAATGTATTATTGACCTATTTCTTGTATACTAGAATATTGACCTGACTTTAGAATAAAGTCGCAGTGGTTGGTTCCCTATCCTGCCTGGTTACCACAGAGTATATTGTGCCTTTCTCACATAAACAGCATTCAAATTTCCAGCATACATCCATTTTCTAAATCCTCGGTATCCAGCATCAGCCCTAAGCACACGGCAGAATCCAGCCCTAGACTCGGCACTAGACATCAAATTTCAACTTGAATACTTTATTGTCTGAACTTTGTTTAAGTATTAAATACTTAACAGCACAGTAGAAGATCCATATTCAATAGCACATGGCAATTAAAATGTAAAGTCATTTCTAGTGAATGAAATAACAACAACTTGGACTGAAGTGCTGAATTTAATACGTTTCTGTGTATCAGATACTCCCACCCTGTAAGGAGCAATGGCACTTTTCTGGGTATCTTCTGCTGTTCATTTCAGTAAAATAACGAAAAAATGGACAAATAACATTTGACAAAGAGTTATACAGTTGTGCTTGAAAGTTTGTGAACCCTTTAGAATTTTCTTTATTTCTGCATAAATATGACCTAAAACATTATCAGATTTTCACTCAAGTCCTAAAAGTAGTTAAAGAGAAACCAGTTAAACAAATGAGACAAAAATATTATACTTGGTCATTTACTTATTGAGGAAAATGATCGAATATTACATATTTGTGAGTGGCAAAAGTATGTGAACCTCTAGGATGAGCAGTTAGTTTGAAGGTGAAATTCGAGTCCAGTGTTTTCAGTCAATGGGATGCCAATCAGGTGTGAGTGGGCACCCTGTGTTATCTAAAGAACAGGGATCTATCAAAGTCTGCTTTTCACAACACATGTTTGTGGAAGTGTATCATGGCACGAACAAATGAGATTTCTAAAGACCTCACAAAAAGAGTTGTTGATGCTCATCAGACTGGAAAAGGTTACAAAACCATCTCTGAAGAGTTTGGACTCCACCAATCCACAGTCAGACAGATTGTGTACAAATGGAGGAAATTCAAGACCATTGTTACCCTCCCCAGGAGTGGTCGACCAACAAAGATCACTCCAAGAGCAAGGTGTGTAATAGTCGGCGAGTTCACAAAGGACACCAGGGTAACTTCTAAGCAACTGAAGGCCTCTCTCACATTGGCTAATGTTCATGTTCATGAGTCCACCATCAGTTGAACACTGAACAACAATGGTGTGCATGGCAGGGTTGCAAGGAGAAAGCCACTGCTCTCCAAAAAAAAACATTGCTGCTCGTCTGCAGTTTGCTACAGATCACGTGGACAAACCAGAAGGCTATTGGAAGAATGTTTTGTGGACGGATGAGACCAAAATAGAAACTTTTTGGTTTAAATGAAAAGCGTTATGTTTGGAGAAAGGAAAACACTGCATTCCAGCATAAGGACCTTATCCCATCTGTGAAACATGGTGGTGGTAGTATCAGGATTTGGGCCTGTTTTGCTGCATCTGGGCCAGGACGGCTTGCCTTCATTGATGGAACAAAGAATTCTGAATTATATCAGAGAATTGTAAAGGAAAATGTCAGGACATCTGTCCATGAACTGAATCTCAAGAGAAGGTGGGTCATGCAGTAGGACAACGACCCTAAGCACACAAGTCGTTCTACCAAAGAATGGTTAAAGAAGAATAAAGTGAATGTTTTGGAATGGCCAAGTCAAAGTCCTGACCTTAATCCAATCGAAATGTTGTGGAAGGACCTGAAGCGAGCAGTTCATGTGAGGAAACCCACCAACATCCCAGACTTGAACATGTTCTGTACGGAGGAATGGGCTTGAATTCCTCCAAGCTGGTGTGCAGGAATGAGCAAAAGTTACCAGAAAAGTTTAGTTGCAGTTATTGGGGGGACACACCAGATACTGAAAGCAAAGGTTCACATACTATTTCACTCACAAATATGTAATATTCAACCATTTTCCTCAATAAATAAATGACCAAGTATAATATTTTTGTCTCATTTGTTTAACTGGTTTCTCTTTATCTACTTTTAGGACTTGAGTGAAAATCTGATGATGTTTTAGGTCATATTTATGCAGAAATATAAAAAATTCTAAAGGGTTCACAAACTTTCAAGCACAACTGTATGCTTAACTGCCTCTGAACAAGGGGGTTAATGTAGCACTCTTCAAGTTGAATACTTTTTCAAAGACGTTAAATAAATGAGAGAGGTTCATCAAGATCATCCGTTACCTTGCAAACTCAAGAGTCTTTACTTACTTGACCTCCTTGTTTGCCACACAAGACTTGTTGCAGTATCTTACTTGAATTCAATCTCTGGGACAGGAAACTGAATCTGAACAGCAAGCAGGAAAAAAACTGTACGGTAATGCTGTCCCTGGTGGTCTACACATAGAAATAAACTAAAGAGACAGAAGATTCCCCAGCGTCTTAAAACACTTGGTCTCATTTCATCAGCAGGTTAAGTGCGATCAGTTCCTTTGGTTGTCAACATTTAAAATTTGGAGGGCACTCTCATATCTGAAGTATAATTTCAAATGGCTGCCATATTCAGAAATGAACAGTACGGTTCCTCACTGCTGACAAAAAGGCAACATCAAGAAATGCTTAAATGCTTTTGAATGTCTGAAAAGTTGTAACAAGTGAAGATACTATGATGATTACCCATGCAAAGCTGAAATGTAAAGTGAATATATTTAAATACTAATAATGTAAAATATTTTAAAGTTTTAAAATTAAAACTTTTCAAGGTTTATTCCTTGTATTTTAAAAACTCCAAAAGTAAAACGGAGCCCTTAAGTATGCAATAAACATCCTGTACATGGTCTCCTGCTATTTGGCAGTATATCCAGAAGAGTCCACTTTTTATTTATTTGACATTATATGTAACCCATACTCCATAATCTTTAGTATAAGTAGTCACATCCCATCCACCCTCCGCCTCTTCTCCTGAGATCAATAAAGACCTGGACAACCAGATTTCATAAAAGTACTTACCCACAAGATGTGAGAGACATGAACTTAACGTCTTCACTGTAAGAGTCTTCTCCATTAATGTGAGGAATGTGTCTAACTGCACTTTTGATAAATGAATTGTTTGTAGGCTGTTGGGGGATAAAGATGGCTATTATGATAATGCTCTGTACTTATATTGATGTTTTCGTGTACAAAGGTATTCATCAAATCAGATTCCATGTAACTGACCTTTCAGCGATAAACTAAGGAATGTTAAAAAGAAGATTTTGAATTTTCTCTCCTGATTTATCCATTGGGGATTCTGGTTTGATTCCGGAATTCCAGTATATACAACCACGTCAACAGGTGCCCGTAAACTGGTAAAACATAAGCAAGTTGGTTGATGGTAGTTGTCTGCACCCTCTAATGGGGTTTCACTCTATCTTGGACAACTTTTAACCCTGATACAGTAACATCTCGGCTCATTATGATGCTACACCTAACTCAATTTGAGCAAACAAAATGAATGATACAAGGATAGAAGGGCAGGTGAATCTGTAAAAATGTCACATAGTTACATGTCTGGGGTCTGTATGTGAAGTTCACACATTTACATCCTACAGCTGTACCTCTGTTACAAATGACTTCTTTCAAGGTTTGTTGTATTTAGAGTGATACATTCCTATAAAAGGTGCTTTACAAAAATAAGATTTTTTTTTCCATATCTTAAATGAATTCTCCTTTTTTCTGTATAAACAGGCTATGGAGGACACCACAATCTGGATGAGGAGACAAGGAGTCAAAAACAGATTATGACAAGACCATACATCCCTAAAATAGTGGACCTGTGCGGAAATGATAGACCACACTGAGCACCTCAAATAATCTTCTTCTGCTTTACAAATACTTTGCAACTGCTGCTTTTAATTTAATATATTTACAATGCTTATAAAAAGTATTCAACTCTTGGAAGTTTTCACATTTTATTCTCATACAACATTGAACCACAATGGATTTAATTTAACAAAATCTGCCAAGGTTTCTAGGGCAAAAGACCGCCAGTGCATTTCAGGTGTTTGCAGCACACTTAGGCCAGTGGACAATAGCACCTCTAGGCACACATTTGTGCATTTGTATTGACATTTTAGCATTACCACAATTAAAACATATCTGTCCGTGATCTTGTTCAACACAATTTTGTTATCAGCTTGGCAAAAAAATCAAACAAGATGTGAACTAATGGTCTACCCTCCATCTCACATTAGCAGGGAGAATGAATATTGTCAGGAAGAACATCCTCCCCAAGCTTCTTTTTCTATTTCGGAGTTTCCCTACATACTGCACAATAACAAACCATTTTTTAAGAAATTAGACTCAATTATAACCTCATTTATCTGGTACTTAAGACGTCCACATGTTGGAAAGGCGACTCTACAAAGACCTAAAGCAGAAGGTGGCATGGCACTACCTACCTTTATTACTGGACGGCAAATATATAAATTATAAAGTCCTGGAAAGTGACAGAAATTGATCCCAAGCCTGCTCTGCAATAGACATAAAATCTTGCTGTACTTTTTTATCTGCCCTGCTTTGTGCCTCAATGAATACTAATTATCATCAATATACCAATAATCCAATCAGTGACTCAGAATATGGAACCAATGCAGAAAGCACTTCAAGGCAGAAAAGCTTTTATCTGTTGCACTTCTACATGACAATCACCTTTTTCCACCTTCTCAAACTCACACAGCAATTAATCTTGGGAAAACATCAGGGTTTAAAATGATTGGAGAACTGTACAGGTGTACAGGTAACGTTTTTGCATCATATGAACAATTATGCTTTAAATTTCAACTTTCATATCAGAATTGTTTTCTTAAATGAACCTACCCATTTTTTCACGCCTCCCAACTATTTCTGTTCCAGAAGAAATACTGATCAGTCTTCTCTACAATATATAAAAATATCTTGATATCTCTCCCTTCAAAGATCCTAGGGTACAGTGTGAAAGGGACCTTTTACTTCATATCTCAGAAAAGGAGTGGAAGGCAGCCATGCATAGAATATACTTTAGCACCATATGCGTAAAGCATTCAATCATTCACCTTAAAATATTTCATCAATCACATTTATCTCATTTAAAATTGTCCAAAATATATCTAAGGGCAAGATAAAACCTGCTATCTAGGTCCTGCCTCCCTGCACCACATGTTTTAGGCGTGCACTAAATTAACATCATTTTGGACAACAAACTTTGAATGCCCATCAGACAGCCTTGGTGTCACAATCACTCCAACCGCACTACCAGCTGTGTTTGGTGGACTCCTAGATGGGCTTAACATGGACAAGGACAACTTGATTGTAATTGCCGACACCACACTACTAGCAAGTAGACTTTTCTTGCCCACCTGGAAGAATCCAGGCCCACCTGTTATAAGTCAGTGGGTAACCAATGTTCTATACTATTTGAAATTGGAAAAAATCTAATTCTCCTTTAGAAGATCTGTTCAGAACTTTTTTTTTAATTTGGCAAGATGTAATTAATAAAATTTTAGAATAAGCATTATTTTTTATATTTTTTTACATTTTATCTTATTTTGTTTTTCCCATGCTGTTTGCTCTCCTCTCTTTCTCTTGGGTGGTGGTTGTTCTATTCTGTTAAGTCTGACTTGATTGTATGGAATGTTATTTTCCTCCAATAAAAAAAAAATATACTCTATATATATATATATATATATATATATATATATATATATATATATCCATCAATTACAAAACACTTTTCAATCCAGTTTAGGGACAGAGGGACATGAAGACCTAATAGTCAACAACCAACAATGTAAGTGAGTGAGAAGTATCCATAAAGCAGATGACTGTTATAAACAGCAGATACTATATTTAACTGTCAAAGGTTTACACTGTTTTTATTTTAAAATTATCATAATAGTTTTTGTAATGGCTAAGGTATGCATCAGCATGGGTTAGTTACAAAATTACAGATCAAAATTACAGATCCATGACAATTATTTCTATATTTTTTAAATACATTTCAGATATCTGATCAGCTGAACCACATTTCTAGATAGATAGATAGATAGATAGATAGATAGATAGATAGATAGATAG
>JANRMT010062800.1:10434961-10458127 GCA_026402145.1 Polypterus bichir lapradei | reverse complement strand
ATAGATAGATAGATAGATAGATAGATAGATAGATAGATAGATAGATAGATAGATAGATAGATAGATAGATAGATAGATAGATAGATACTTTATTAATCCCAAGGGGAAATTCACTTCAGATATCGTAAATTTACTTTGAGACATCTGAAATTGGTCTGTCATAGACAGAGGACTCATCTGGGCTGTTAGGGGACAATAAGTAGAAACCAGTGGAAACACATGAAGAATGTGCCTGATCCCTTGTTAAAATCAAATGTTTGCTACTAATGATTTTGTATATAACTATTGTTATACTCTTACTATATATAATAACATAACAGATTGAAGTGAAAGGTGTGCAGTTTAATAATATGAAACTATTTTGACGGTAAGCCCACTTCATTCTCTTGGTCACGTTCAATGTCTTGCAGCAATTGCCTTCCTGCTTTGTGCATTTTAGAATATTGTCAGCACCTCTTCATCTTAGAAAAGACAGAATATTTGTCCCAATCAGTGTTCTGTCTGTATATTCTGCAGGACAGGATTATACCCACTAAGGCCATCTGATACTATTAGAGCACGAATTGACAGAAGCAAAACAGAGGCCAATTTGCTTTCTTGCTTGAGGGTGGTTGGGACTGGCTGGTGTGTCCCCTTCAGCAATGAAAGACGAAAATAGGTCTTTTTTGTAGAAGCTGCATGGTACTGGCATGACTGAGGGGATGCTTTAGGCTTACGATGTCCTGCCCGCCTGTTTAGGGCAGACAACCAATCAAAGGCATTAATCAGAAAATAAATGGCAATATTTATCTTTTACTTATTTCTGTATTTATGTTTTCCTTACAATGACTGCTTAAGAAGGGGTTAAACAACATTCACTACCAGTGCCAACTGGCGCAATCATTTCTTTGTATTTGCCATATAATGTAGACAGACCAGCAGGACTTCTAATTATTTATTATACACATCACAGGGAATGCATGCATGTAAATGTTCACTGATTTGCTTATATATAGCTCTTATTGTTTTTTTTTATCCCAAAGCCCAGCTTTTTGCTTGCGTTTTCTTAAAGGATGCAAAATAATTTCTGTTGTCAATAGGGAATGTGGACTGAAGATGCAAAATTAATCAGTTGAGATAAGCGCTGTGGTACAGCTGTCTAGGCATAACCTAACACTTTTATTTTGATCTCTTTCTGGATAGCAGTGTTATTTTTATTTTAACAGATTCATCACGGACGCATGAAAGAGATGCAGAATGTTTAAGCAAAGATAAAATATTACAAAGAACCTTTTGATTTCGACCCTTTTGACTTGGCTCTAGCAGACCTTTAAAAAGAAGAAGAGAGGGAAAAAAAAGAAAGGAAATAATAGCTGCCTGGTTGCATAAATCCCACCCCTGGCCAAGTGAGCTACTTTGTCTTAATTACCTCAGGACGAGTGAGTGGCCCCTGAAGCAATCATCTTTGTTTGTTAAAACAGCCGTTATCTGCTCCAGTAGAGTCCATAAATAAAACATGGCCAAGATTACAATGTCATGTTCCTGAGGACTCCAGACCTCGGGAACTGATCACAACAGAATGCACAAAAAACATCCCAGAGCTGTGTAACGCGGAGCAAAAGCGCTTTTCTTTTTTTTTTTTATCCTTTTATTATCAGATGCCTGCTGCAAACCTCTCTGGCCTAAATAACCTATCACACGCTGATTACATAAGTAAAAAAGATGCAAATGGTTATTTGGCTAGGGTCATTGTTACTATCATTTTGTTCATCCCTCTTATGTTTCTTTTATTAATACATGCACCATTTTTGTGTGTTTTGGCCTCCTTGACATTATTTAGGAAAACTAACAGAGGACCCACCCTTGTTACTGTATATCAAATGCATATACTATGTATATAATTTGAAATAAATATTGATTCATTCTGTCTAAATATTGACTCATTCTTCCTTTATCATTGTTCATATGAATACAGGGGCAGGATGGTAGTGCAGCGGTTAACACTGGTGCTTAATGAATCTGGCATTCTGGGTTTGAATCCCATACCAGTGTCTTGTCTGAGTTTCTACCTGTGACCGTGTGGCTTCTCCTCCAAAGACATGCAGGTTAGATATGATTTTCAAACTTCCTATTGTATGAGTGTGTGCATTTGTGGGCTCTGTGGTTGACTGGTGCCCTGTGAGCCTGAATTGGATTAATCTGATTTCAAAATGACTTGGTAGGCTATTGTGTATATAAATATGTATAACTACATAGGTGTGTGTGTGCTTATATCTATACAAACTGTGCTCCCCATTTAAGATACATTGGAACATAAATAATCAATATTGACTTTAGTATAACATTTGCAGTGCATCATCTATTAGAATGTATTTAGCAATTGTAAGATATGGCCGGCTATGTACCCCGGCCAATACCCACAAGCCGCCAGGTGGAGCCCTCCTTGCAGCATGGAGGTTCCCAGAAGACCAGCAGGGCATCATGGACAATGGAGTTTTTATGCACCGCCCTGCTGGATGCCATGGGGGCCACGAGAGGGAGCTGCAGGGAGGACCGAAGAGTTCTTTGTACCTTATGACCCGGAAGTTCGTCATAGGAAGAGCGACGGGCTTCCGGGTTGAAAAGAAAAGGACTATTTACCCTGGAATAAGGACTTGTGGACTGTTGGGCAGGAACACCTCCGGGTCAGGGAGTATAAAAGGATTATGGGAACTCCCAGACAATGAGCTGAGCTGGGTGGAAGGGTGGCAACGCGTCTGGGAGCTGGAGGATTGGTTTATTTGTGATTGTTTATTGAGTATTGTGGAGAGGAGCGTGCTTTTGTGCACCTTATTATTATAATAAATAATAATTGGACTTTTTATCTGGTGTCTGACGTGTGGTCCGAGGGTACAAGGGTGCGAGCGAACCCTAATCTGTCACACAATGTATGTAAAAATAAAATGTATTACTACAAATGTCTGTAATGCGCCATCTGTTGGAATGACAATACAATGCATTTGTCTCTTATATATACCATTTGGAATAGGATTCATAAAAGTAGTGTTGATAGATGTGATGCATCATCTCTTGGAATGACAAATGCAAAACATTTTATTACTACACATGATTGTGATGGCATCACGGTGGCGCAGTGGGTAGCGCTGCTGCCTCGCAGTTAGGAGATCCGGGTTCGCTTCGTGGGTCCTCCCTGCGTGGAGTTTGCATGTTCTCCCCTTGTCTGCGTGGGTTTTCTCCAGGTGCTCCGGTTTCCTCTCACAGTCCAAAGACATGCAGGTTAGGTGCATTGGTGATCCTAAAATTGTCCTTGGGGTGTGTGTGTGTGCCCTGCAGTGGGCTGGCGCCCTGCCTGGGGTTTTTTTCCTGCCTTGCGCCCTGTGTTGGCTGGGATTGGCTCCAGCAGACCCCTGTGACCCTGTAGTTAGGATATAGCGGGTTGGATAATGGATGGATGGATGATTGTGATGTGCCATCTGTTGGAGTGACAGAGACATAGCAACCAACCGGACACACTTGTACTTTTATTAAGGTAGATATATATATATATGCATATTCAGTATGCTACCCTCAGGGGTTACATTCCTGAAAAACTCAGCAGATACAGAAACCACAAATACTGAAGCATTGGTCCTATTGGAAAAGTACGGTTAGGTTCCGAAAGGATGTCAGCTTTGGGGGATGACTGGCAGGTGTCAATAAAGTTAAGTGAATCCATCAACCCTCTGCTTTTGTCCTTCGAAGCTCGGTAATGCCCTTTCCGCAGGTTCACTTATGGAAACCTGGTTAACCACTTTTACTTTCTCTACAGCCAATTTTGATTGTCTTCAAGGAGTTCTGCCAGTGGCTGCAAATGATCATTGCAGCGCCAATCTGAGGACCTCACCAAACCATCCTATCAGTACCAGCAATAGGCGGTGTATACAAAGGGCAGGGACTTAATCAGTTCAAGTTTATGGTCTGTACTTATTGGGAATTTGTCATTTTTGTGGAACAACTGAAGGCTCAGTCTGAATTAAAAATAGGGTTCCAAGGGTTACCCACACCTCTGGGCACTCGGTAGACTCACTTTGTAGCCCCCAGACATCCAAAGGCATCACAGACCAGTTATTGGTCAATTTCATGTTTTGCTGTTATGCAATAGTCCTCCTGAACTTTCTTTTTTGCTTCAAGTGTCTGTGAAAAGGCACGATTAGACCGTGAGTGTCACAACATGGATTACGCATTTTTATAATAGTGGATAAGCAAAAGCGCAGAAAATGAACCTGTGGAGAGTGAAGGATTACTATATATGGACGTATAGTACCTTGCAAAAGTCTTAAGCACAAAAGTTACACAGAGTTGTAAAAGACATACACGTTAAACAGGGACTGTCATATGTTATTTGTTTTAGTATGTATTTGTCTGCATCTGTGCTGTCATGATTTGTTTTCTTTCTCAATGTGAATAAAGAATGAATGCAATGGCAAACCATTGAACTTGGACTTTTGAGGCTACTGTAGAAAGGCAATACAGGAAGCAATATTTAAAGCGGAGGCACCAAATGATGAAAAGTAAGGAAGACGTACCTGGTAGTGGCAATCCGTGCTTAATCGTTTCAAGACAGGCGTTAATAACAACTTAACCACACAAGAAGAGAAGGAAAGGATCACAGAAGTTGAATTTAGGAGTGTTGTGGAGGGCCTATTTCTACATCGCAGCAGTCCCATGTTCTGTTTTACAAGTTTATTGCAGTGACTCTTCAAAACTGGTACGGTGTCTTGTGTTATCTGTATGTTGATTGTTTGTAATTTCATATATTCCCATGTTCTATTGATTGAATACATCTTGTGAAAGGTGCATTATTTTGGATGTGGAGTCTATAACAGATGCCAATATTTAAAGTCAGCTAATACTAAGTTCAGGAATCATTTTATGTAGTGATCAGATTCAGGACAGTGTTACATGTTCACAAAGATATTTCTCTTAGATAGTTATCTGGATTAAAGTGTCAATGGAAAGGATGTGTATTTTAGAGCCCCAAACATTCCGTTTGCATAAAGTGAAGCAATATAATAATATATTTGAACATCATTAAAGAAACAAGTGAAAATAGTAATAGACCACTTTCTAGTTAAAAACCATGAGATCTTTGTAGGCTTATAGCCCAGTGCTTGATTAAGCAACTGTAGCAAATGGGTGCTAAACATCAATGATATCATGTGTGGGCTGAACGAAATCTAATAACTGAAACAGGACTGCACAAGAAATAAAACTGGACAAGGGGCAACTGGAATAAAAAGGTGAGGTGGTAGCAAATGTGCCAGTTTGACTTGCAAATCTTACACCATGGCAAAGGTGAGCATAGCAACAAGACACACGATGATCATCCTGTATCATCAAAAGTCGCTCCCAGGCAGACAAG
The DNA here is from genome assembly GCA_026402145.1 of Polypterus bichir lapradei. Lineage (NCBI taxonomy): Eukaryota > Metazoa > Chordata > Cladistia > Polypteriformes > Polypteridae > Polypterus > Polypterus bichir. Next base: position 10,452,747 of record JANRMT010062800.1, on the reverse strand, counting down.
TATTTTCATATGTGCTGTTCATGCTCTCTGCAGAAGCAAAAACAAATAGGAGAGGTTGAGGACAGGAAAGGCAGTGGTCAGAGGTCAGCAAATGAAGAATACATCAGGCTTACTTTCCTTTGAAATCAGAAGATATCCAGGATAGCAGAGTGGTGGCTCTGAGGCTAAGGATCTGCGCTGGCATCCAGAAAGTTGCCGGTTTGAATCCCCGCCACTGCCAAAAGAGATCGTACTCTGCTGGGCCCTTGAGCAAGACCCTTAACCTGTAATTGCTCCAGGGGCGCTGTACAATGGCTGACCCTGCACTCTGACCCCAAGGGGTATGCGAAAACTAACAAATTCCTAATACAAGAAATTGTATAAGGCAAAATAAAGAACAAAAAAAAAAATAGCGGAACTGGCAAAAACCACTAATACCCTGGTACATCCATCTATAGCCCTGAGAAGTCTTATCAGAAACGGTCTTTTGCAAACACAAACATTCCTACAAATTGGAAATAAACCCCAACAACTGACCCACGCACAAAAAACAAAATGACTCAGGTACAGAAAATAGCAGCAAGTGTGCTGGACTGATTAGTTAATATATAAATGTTTTGCCACTAACAGAAGGTATTTTGCTGAAGGACTAGAGGATGGTACAGGGAATAATGTCTGCAGGCAACAGTGAAGTACAGTGGAGGTTCCTTGCAGGCTTGGGGCCTGGATATTTCATTGAAAATTGATGGCCCCCTCACTGCTTAGAAGTACAGGCAGATTCTTATCCAGTACCATCAGGGATGCTCTGATCAGTCCCAACTTTATTCTGCAGCACTACACCTCCAAAGTTATAAAAAAAACTATTTGACCACCACAAAGTTTTGAACTTAACATCATTGGGTCAGTCTGGAATTACTTGAGGTACAGAAACAAGTAAGACAGCCAATATGAGCAGTGTGACTGTGACAAGTTCTCTAAGAGGCTTGCAGAAACCGACCACACAAGTACTTTCGTAAACTGAATAAAAAGAGACCTAAGAGAAGGTTCAAAAAGTTTCATGTCCTTTGTGGACTTGAAAGAGGTTTATGACCATGTATTCTATGGGATCTTGTTGAACATGTTCCAAGAATATAAAGCCCTGGGTCATCTGGTACATATGGTATTTGAAAGTTGTTTTCACATGCTTAGCATTAAATCATAAATATTCAACATTAGTGTTGGACTTCGCCAAGGGTGCACCTTGTATGCCCTCCTGTTTGTGATCTTATGGACAGAATAGAAAGGTGCAGCAGAGGTTTGTTGGGTATTGAGTTCAGGAATCTAAGGATTTCACAGCTGATATTTGTAGTCCTCTTAGCCTCTTTAAATAATGATCTACAGCACACAGCGAAACAGTTCAGTCTCAAGTGTTGATGCCATTCAGATGAGAATCAATCCCTACAAATCTGAGGGCTCTTGCAGATAAGAGGATTTCAAGTAACAAATGAGAGTAAAGGTGACCATGAGATTAACCAATGAATTATTACAGTGCAGAAGTTTTACAACCGTTGTAAAGAACTCTGGTTATTAATCAAGAGTGTATGAAGCTGTTTGGCTACCAGTCAGTCTACACCCGTTCCTCACTGACTGAAAGAATGACACCTCGCTAAAATGAAGTTCTTGCACAGAACTGCTTTGTTCATTCTCAGCGATAGGGTGAAAATTTCAGTTATAGTGGAAGACCATGGAGTTGGTCTGCTGCTTCTTCAGATCAAGCTATCGTAGGCTGCATCAGGAGTGGGCAGGAGAAGGAGTATAGGAAGCTAATCAAGGACTTTGTTAAATGGTTCGACTCAAACCACTGTCACAAAAACGAGACATAGACAGATAAAGGTTTGGGGCAGCCACCCGTATAATATGGTATCCTGGCAGCAAAAGTCGTTTTTATCAAAATAACCAGCACCGAAGTGCATACAATGGAGTCCAAAACGAGACTGAGGAAAAAGGGAAAAGGGGCAGGTTTTTAAAGGGGAAGACAGGAAGTGAGGTCATAAGGATCAAGCACGTGGTCTTCAACCGTTGGATCACAGTCGGACGTGACATCAGAGGGGCTGGAGCTGGTGTGGTCGACCTCCATTGGCTCGGTCCCGGAAGTGATGTCAGGAGAGCCAGGCGGAATCCCCCGGAAATGGTCTACAGGCAAGGGAGAAAAAGAGTCAGTGTACTCTGCCACATCCCGGCATGCCTCCGAACTGCCTTCACTCAAGCCCTTTAGCTGCCCCCCATGCGCACGTGTGTGACACCACCTACAACTGAACACCAGCAAAACCAAGGAGCTGGTGGTGGATTTTAGGAGACCCAGGCCCCTCATGAACCCCGTGATCATCAGAGGTGACTGTGTGCAGAGGGTACAGACCTGTAAATACCTGGGAGTGCAGCTGGATGATAAATTGGACTGGACTGCCAATACTGATGCTCTTGTGCAGGAGAGGACAGAGCCGACTATACTTCCTTAGAAGGCTGGCGTCCTTCAACATCTGCAATAAGATGCTGCAGATGTTCTATCAGACGGTTGTGGCGAGCGCCCTCTTCTACACGGTGGTGTGCTGGGGAGACAGCATAAAGAAGAGGGACGCCTCACACCTGGACAAACTGGTGAGGAAGGCAGGCTCTATTGTAGGTACAGAGCTGGACAGTTTGACATCCGTGGCAGAGCGACGGGCGCTGAGCAGGCTCCTGTCAATCATGGAGAATCCACTGCATCCACTGAACAGGATCATCTCCAGACAGAGGAACAGCTTCAGCGACAGACTGCTGTCACCGTCCTGCTCCACTGACAGACTGAGGAGACCCCACACTATGCGACTCTTCAATTCCACCCGGGGGGGGTAGACGTTAACATTATACAAAGTTATTGTCTGTAATACCTGCATGGTTATCACTCTTTAATTTAATATTGTTTATTTTTCTCAGTATGCTGCTGCTGGAGTATGTGAATTTCCCCTTGGGATTAATAAAGTATCTATCTATCTATCTATCTATCTATCTATCTATCTATCTATCTATCTATCTATCTATCTATCTATCTATCTATCAATTGAGCTGGTTTGTGCATTTCCTGTATCCTGTAGGGAGGCCCAGAGGTTGAAAAGCAAGGCACATGTCCAGGACGTTGTGGTTAAATTAAATATCTAAATTGTATTGGGAGCATTCAGGTATTGTCCAGTAAAGCTGGTAGAGAGCCATTGTGTTGGGGGTCTTGCGGCGAATTTGGTGTTACTGCAGTGATTCACACCAGAAAAAAGTTTAAAGAAATAAGTAAGAGGATGATAAAAATGCAGTTCAAGCATAATGTCATAGCACAATGTACTTTCTACTTGTGTGTGTTCCACCTTCTAATGACAGTAGTATAATACCAACTACACAAAAAAAATCTATCTATCTATCTATGTATCTATCTATCTATCTATCAATCAATCATATAGTGCCTTTAACATCTATCTATCTATCTATCTATCTATCTACTGTGAAGGTTAGGGGGTGCCACAGAGCCCCAAACCCCAAACAAAAGCACACAAAACAGCCCTGGGTTTAAGTGGTGATTACTATAAAATAAAACAAACCTTGTATAACGGTGATTAGATAGGGTGTTTCTTCCCTTCTCCTTCTATCTCTCTACCACACTGCTACCCCTCCAGTTGAGTGTTGCCTGTCTTCACTGATCGTGCTTTGGAAGCAGACTCATTTTATGCTGGACCCAGTAGCATAATACCAGGTAGTGACGTGATGAGGCCAGTTGGAATTACTTCCGGGTCGTAAAAAAGCCGGGGAGGTCCTCCCCCTGTAGCGCCCTCTACACGTCTGGACTCCAACATCCATGGAGTCCTGTGGGTATCCAAACTGGGTCTCTGTAGGAGGAATACTGCAATCTGTTATAGTGGAGGATGAATTGCTACCCTGCCATCCTCTCTTGTCGGTTTCTGTAACCTTCGGGCATCTCAATCAGGATGGGAATCATAGGATTTTTGCCCCTATTTAGTCCATCCTTCCATTATGGCATCCCGGCAAGGTAAGGATTCCACCTACGTCCTGGGCAGGACACCCAACCATCCCCTGGGGCATTGAATAAAAGTGAATATTACTGAGTGCGCTAAATAATTATAGTAATTGAAGATTACTCATTCATTCTGATCAACTCAAATACCTAAAGTAAGAACACAGAGCTTTGATTAGCCACATTGAGTGTAATACATGACAGGATTGATGTTGATTTTGGGTCAAATTGCAATTATCCTAAAATGAACATGGGGTGAACGTGTATATTCCACAAAGACAGTGACCAGGCTGCAATCTGAACCCAACCCCTAAGAGGTGGAGGGCAGCAGCAGCACTTATCATTTTTCCACTGTGCCATCCCAGATAAGATTAGATATCGTAAAACATGCTTTCTTATTGCCAAACATATTTTCATGGTAATAAGCAATTGATTGCAAGGCTCTACATACAATTATTATTTTTTACTTTGAACGGTATGCAGATTTAGTTGCTTGTGTCTGCTCTCTGTCTAGAAATATATTTGAAATAAAGGCCTGAAGATTTATTCAGCGTGGGCTGATTATGTGAGCAGCCATATATAAATGTGAAAGGAGCCTTTAATGAAATAAATACATGCATAATGTTACCAAACAGAAAGAGGAGCTAGGTAGTTTAAAGTCAGATGAGCTACGGGTGCTCCTTTACGGTGATAAACTTTTCCATAGCCAGGGTCTTGGCTTGTTTTTAAAAAAATCATTATAAAGTTAAATCATGCTCTTACCCGCCTTTGTTTATCATATTATGCCTTTAGTGGTCAAATCCAGATTTGATCTGCAAGCTTAATATAAATTCACAATCACGCAGGGTAAATCCAATCAGAGGAAAGAAGGCGCAACATTCTAGGCAAGTTTTCAAAATGACTGCTACAGGCAACAAGATTAAGGAGAAAAGTAGAGCAGTAAAATAGATCACTAAATCAAAGATGAATGGAAACAGATTTTTTTTTTCTTTCCTTGCTTCCTAACAAGTATGGTTGATACTTCTCTTTTGCAATGTTTTTGTTAATGATACGGTGAAAAAATAATAATAATAATAATGCATCTTTGTTTTTTCGAGGGTGCATTGGAAATTTCACATCAAACTTTCTTTTCTTTTTTTTTTTTTTGCTACCTGACTTTTTTTCCCCATTTCTAAAGCTTATCTTCATTGTCTCAAACCTTTCTTTCATCTTAAGACAAAGATTTATGTAAATCTTCAGTCCCTGCATTAATGCGAGGAACTGTGCGAGAAATAGCATTCCTAAATCGCGGTATTGTTGTTGAAAATGACAAGGCAGCCTCTTAATCCTACAATGCGATCATCCAAATGTGTCATAATGCTCTGTGTAGGCAGGCAAATCTGAATATCAAAAAGACACCATGTACCTCAGGACCAGTTTTATTTCTTGTGAGTGCAAGCTTAAATAACTTTCTCTTTTGTTACAGTTTTTTTTTTTTTTAACACATACAAATATACATAAATCAGTATGTGTGCTTTGACTAATTATAATAGATGTGTTTAAGAATGCATTTCTAATCAAACAGTTCAGCACACTGTGGATAAAAAGTTCTTTTTCTAAACTCAACTCCTATGTAATACTGTTTTCTTTTCGATATGGATGGGGGCCAACAGATGGATGAATATTTGCCCACTCTTTAACCAGTGGTGCCTTCAGACTCTGCAGATGCACCAAACCTATTGACGCTTATATAGTCCAATTCTCCACTGACGTGTTTCCCAATCCACAAAAACCCTCACTTCCCCCACCTCCCACTCCTTTCTCATCCCGCCAGAGACCTGACTTGAATATTACATCAGATTTCCTGAAAGAAAAAAAAAAATTCTTAAGGGAGTCAAAGATTGGATTACGTGCCCTAACTTGTCATTTCATAATGGTCTGAGACGATGTTTAGCTCAGTAGGCTGGTAGAGGCAGAAAACACTGTATCAGTTACTAGTCAGGAATCACCTCGCATATAAAGTGCCCTGTAATCCCTCTGTAAGTATTTCCCATTTGAGGCAAACTGTGGCACATAATGCAGGAAGGAAGCGATCTGCTGCATGTGTTAAGCAGGCACACCAATACCATAGCAATCAATCAGGTAAGGACATGCCTGTATCATTATACTGCACTAGGAGCATTGCTCCGGGAATATCTCTAATTTGCCATGACACCCTCATTCAGAGCTTTTATTTTCCCTTGAGATGTTGAATTTGTTGCTTTAATTAAGAACAGCCAACTCTGACCACTTTTTTTTTTTTTGATTCTTTATCTGCACGAATAAATGCCTCATGTTTGCTATTCATGGTTAACATGGCATGCCTGTATTTGTTAAGCTTTGATCGCCTTCTTATAAGTATACAATTTGCTCCTTTACATACACTCATGGCCCCTATGACCCTGAACTTGATAAGCACGTTAGAAACTGGGTGGATGGATGGAGACTGCATGTCACCGGCCACAGTCAAAAGTTCACCCTTCCAATGTGCCCGCCCACCTCACGCTTGCTTTATCCTCACCCTTTCTGGTATTTTAAGCATTGCTGAGCTATTTCTAAGGGATCAATGGTTGGAATGACATTCATTATTCATAAAACGGCGGTTATTTGATCTTGTTTTTATTTTATTTTTTATTTAGTTTTAGGCTACATCATTTTAGTAATTTGGTGCAAGTCAAATCCTTATATATAATTTGATACTATCCGTATGTATGGTGTTCGCGTCAATACCTTGACTCAGTACAAGTTAGAACCATGCAATGGGACGCTGCCTCTGTAGTTAGAACATAACGTGGCAAACGCGGACGCAGTATTACATGATTGGCTAAGAATGTTCAAATGCTTCAGTGACGCCGCTGGATGGCCGAGTATAGTAAGTCGGTGTTGGTTTAACAGTAAGTTTGGTTGGTTTTTGGAACGTTGGTTTGGTGGGGCGTACTTTCCAGGACTAACATCGTCGACTGACTTAAACCCTTCGACAGCTCCGGACCCGTAGGTATTTTAGAACGTATCGCCATTTGCTTGGTACGTCGAAATCTATCTTTGGGCAGTTCGGTTTTGGCATCCGTCCTTCTGACATCTATTGGCAAACTGAGTAATGACGGCTGGGTATTAACAATGGTCATTGTTTAAATTTTAGCCGATCTCAGGTCTAAAATGACCACGCCAACATAATTATTACTCCGACTCTGATTAGAGTCGTAAAATAAGGTTTGTTTTGAAAATTTGTTTCCCAGAAAAAATCAAATGAGGTGCGCCGAAGAGCTGAGTTCACGTCTCGCTGCCCCGTTTAAACAGGAAGCTCTTCATTACATCAGCCGAAAAGGTCTATTTTAAGCACAAATCAGTGCCATAATAACAAAATCATTTTGAAGACTTAAAACAAATAATTCTTTACAGAGAAAGTATGGTTTTCACAATCATAGAATTTGTAGTCCGATTCGATCGGGCTCCCAGTTGCTAGTCAAAAGTAAAATGACACAACGGCAGTCATTAATTGTGACACATTGTCTTCACAAGTACTTCAAGCATACAAGATATTAAGATTTAAAATGTCCAAGTGGAATCATTTTCGAAGTTTTAAGATAAACCGTAACTACGAATTTCACCTGTAATTTGAAAAAAACAGCATAATGTTCATTGGCAAATTGGGAATTTTAACGCGTTTTTTTCACTAGAGTGACTTCCAGAACTGCTTTACTTAGCAAGTAGCCACATTATCAGGTAATAGGATACTTTGAAAAATATTTGATATCTCTTGCATGACATGTACCTTCAGCACCTTTCCTCATTATCCTTGTATGTCTGAACCTCTCTTCACCAGCACTTTCTCTCTCCATCGCATTCCCGTAAAGCCTGCTTCTCAGAATCTGACGTTTCAATGTACCTTGCTGTGCGGTTTTATGTTTCCTGGCTTTGAAGGCAACTCTCAGCATGCCTCCTATGCCTTAACTCCTCCTCATGTGTCTCACAGTCATACATCCTCTTTTGATTGCATGACCAAAGCCAAACTGACCAATCAGGTTGCTTGAAGGAACCGGACACACACAAACCTGTAGCGTTTTATGATATAGCAGATATTTGCGTAAAAACATGTGCTTTGGGAGGACATTTTCAGCATATGCTTGGATGGCTTGACATCTGGATTATGCAACATGAGTAACATTTGTTCCTGTCTTGTGCCCTATGCTAGCTGGGATACTCTCCAGTGTCCCCTGCAACCCTGGTCTGGATAAAACGTGTTAGAAAATGACATGACAACATGAGTAACGTGAGATTTTTTCATGGACTTTAGTGATAGTCATCATAGATTCCTGTTTTATCAGGAACTTTATTATCTCCTCTCTTTACATTACAAATTATTGTTGGCCATCAATACAAATTATCGGGAAAGCACCATATTTAAAATATATTATTTTTTGGTGGAGAATTCCTTTGAGGGGGAGGAGCAAGTGAAAGATGTAGTGGGTAGAAGTGGGAGGTGCAAGAGACTTCATTTGGGACAGCGGTTTCACACAGAGTAGGAGCCTTGGGGAGTTTGCCACTGGTTATGAAGAAAGATTCCCAAAAAGGTTGCAGAGAGTTGTACAAGATGTCTTCATAAAGAAGCTGGAGGGTTTCTGTCATGAAAGAGAGAATCAACTGCTAGCTGCACTGCATAAATCCCTCATTTGACCTACAAATGCATTGTCAAATTAAAGAACAAACACAGCATAAAGGTTTGGGGTTGGCCGGCCCCGTATACTGTAAAGTTGGCTTTGTAGGTCAGTGATATTCATACAGGAATACAACAACAGACATCTTGTAATGGTGAATAGGGGAACATTTATGGAGTGGGACTGGAAATGACACAGACTGAAAGCTGGGAAGGAACCGTGGTGGTTGATGGGAACCATGACGTCATCTGAGGTAGACGGAAGGAAGGGAAAGAATGCGGAAGTTTCAACACAGGATTAGGAATTAGGATTAGGGAGTATGAGTACATTCATGGCGGTGCAGCTTCTTTCTTTCTGCAGCAAAAAAGGAGAGAAAGGTTAGTGTCCCGCTTTTCCTTTTTGGCATTAGTTTTCGTGCTGCACCTCGGGTCTTTACGTGGCTCCCTATGCGCGCGTGCGTGACAGCATATGTAGGTAAAGTCAAGCAAGGAATACAACAAAGCAGGTCTATTGAGCAGTTGGAAAAATAACATGGTAGCAGCTTTTTACCTTGTTCTCAGCTATGAAAGGCATCAAAATCTTTACTTGCCTATAAGTTTTTTGTCCATAATGAATGGTTCTGAGGATTAGGTTATATTTACCTATCATGGTTTAGTTGCACTAATTTCCACAGGAGACAAGGAGAAAGCAAATAAATAGAAAATAATTCTTAGTGATCACAATATTCCTTTGATGAAGTATGGCGTGATATGTGTTTGTGTCCTGAGAGTGGTGGAATTTTCCAGAATCATAACACTGTTATCTGCAGGTCAATGAATGATGTGAAGAGCGGGAGCACAATGTAAGATACAGTACATGGCATGGCTCCCCAGATCTCCACCCAACTGATGGGCACTGATTTTGGAGTGGACCCTGAGACAATATTTTCAACACCATTGTAAAAACTTCATATGAAGGAATATGATTCGTGATACTTATTGAATTTCTGCAAGTCACAATAAAGCTTTTTAGTACTTGAAGTGTCCCAGCACCCTACTAAAACAATTTACATGAATGTTTCTAATTTATTTTAATTGAATGCTTGTGATCACATTTTCTTTTAAACTAAGCCCCCCATCACTTATTTACAGTATCCATACTACGATGGACAGCAGGGCTAGGATGACATCCCGGTACGGAGGCCAGTGTAGTGGATGGGATGGGGGGGGTGAGCATGTCAGAGGGGGACATTTTTTTGATTTTCTGGTTAATCCCGTTACTGATTGTTGTCATGGCTGTCTGCAGGATGTTGGTATTTGCTGTCTTGAAAAGGAGTCACCGCTTTGAAGTTTTGGCTGGTTGAGATTTCAAACAATACAAAGTCGTGATAACAGACCTGCTCCTTCCTTGGAGGATGTTTGTATTCACCTGACTTGGAGATTACATGTCTGACAATATTGGTTTCTAATCAGCATATCTGTACTCATTCATGGTTGGTAACAATACATTTTGTTAACTTGTGTTTTCATTAATTGTTAAACCCAGGAAATTTAGATGTGCCATTGTTTAAACCGATTGTCCAGGACTGACAACGGCAGGGATCGAAGGAGATTTTAAACTTCTGGGCAGGAGAAGGCAAGAGGAGGGACGGTCCACTGAGAACGCTGCCAAGATACTCGCAGAGAGCACAGGGGCTTGCTGGCACACTGGGGTACGTGGCTGGTGCGACGTGAGGGACATGGGTGGCAACACTTACCCTGAGGGAGGAAGAGAGAGCTCCACAAGAAGACGGTTGTGGGTCCAGCAAGAGAGGACCGAGCAAAGCTGGCGGACGAGAAGTGAGGTGTGCCTAGGTCACAACAACACAAGGAGCCCAGAGTGGAGAAAAAGAACGGCGAGGAGACGCTGAAAGGGATTCCACGATTTTGACAAAATTTCTGTTGGGAAACGAGTGTCCGGTAAGTAGAGTGTATCGGTGGACAGTTGGACGATTAATTGTTGGGGTAACAGTGCGCAAACTGGACTCTGCACCACTAAAGATTGTAACCTCCAATTCTTGTTTTTGACAGACTTTTAAAGCGTGGACTGTGTGTTATCTTTTTTAAAAAAAGGAAATTCGTTCCTGGTATTTTTAGATTTTGTTGTAACGGCTGACCCCTTTCCCAGCCGGCAGCTACACCTCCAAGAACTGTGGCCTGGATAATTTACTAAGGTTGAATCTAAATATCAAGCCATACCTCTAACTAATGAAACTTTTCCCCACAATCGACGGTGTAAATATAAGCACAACAGAAAAGCAGATATGTAAAATTAAACTGATTAATTGAATTTAAATGGATGACTGTACGAGAGATAAGTGAGTTGTTTGAATTTCCCGGCAAATGGTGCAACCTCACCGTGATTCCTCGGCGCGTGGTAGATGATGATCCGACCCCAGGGTCTCTGCAGATGAGAAATGGACAGTCCGGCAGAATGAAAAACAAACTAGGGTAAAAGCGCAATGTGAAAAACAGCAGGTAAGTTGATTCGTGGTTCTGAAAAAATGGTCTCCTTCTTTCTCCTCTCCTCTCTCTTCCTTGTTTCCTCCTGATTGCTTAAATAGTCCTGTGCTGGATGTAATTGAATGATAGTTAACAGGTGTTTTCCAGGTTTGGGGCTGCGGTTTCCTTCCATCATCCATCCCCCTTTGTATTTAAGGGGACGACATTTACTGACGCACACAAACAACAAACGGGACGATGGAAACAAGACGCACTCAGTACTAACATTTGACACTATTACTATGTAGCCCCGCTACATTGTTATGTTCGTTTATCTTTTTAATGTACTTATGATTGTCTGGTGTAATAGAAGTTACTGTTGCTTTTCCTGAAATTACTGTTGTGTCTTTCATTGTGTGGTTACTCACCGCCCAAAGTAAACAAACCTGTGTGCTATTATCAGTAAATTTCAAGAGTTCCCAGTCTCTTAATAAAACTGGGTGGCGTAGTCGGATATTTTAGCGGTGTCTAAGTTAGATTACCTGTAATTGTGACCAGACACCTGTCACATAAAGCCTTTCAAGAGTCCATGATCCACCAACAAGCTGGATGGTAGCATTCCTGAACCAGTATGCCCATTCCTGTGAATTCAGAGCATGCTGGGAGTTGCAGTCCCATGGGGTATCCCTACTGGACTCCATGGGTGCCGACAGGGGGAGCTGCAAGTGAGAGCTGTCCATACTTTCAAGGGCTTCCTCCTGACCTGAGAGTGCTTCCTCCTTGACACCAGAGATATTCCTAGTTCTGGCATAAAAGGGGCTGCCTCCATCTACTCAGGGGTCTGAGTCAGGAGAGGAGTTGGAATAAGCTCACCTGGAAGGAGTGGAGGGAAAGTGATGTGTGTTATAGTTGTGTTCAGATGAAGAAGAGACCTGTGTAAGGTATTGTAAAATAAAATTGTTTGTTTGCACCAAAGCTGCGTTTGTAAGGTTGTGTCAAGGGTTTGGAGGTTGTAAAACACCCCCTACAGGACACAATATAAGAATATTTAGGAATATTTGGTGACTGAAGTGCTATGTGATTCCATAATTCTTGAGGGACAAAATGATACACACTGCAGAAAAAGATCCCTGATGAACATATTTCTTTGACCAAGCTTGTCAATGCAGCATCCTGCTGTGCTTCTTAAGACATGTAAGAAATAAAGAGAGTATCTGCCTGAAAGTAAGCATTAAAGTATAAATGAACTTAGGCTACAGGAAAACAAGGTTACATGTGTCAATTTTAGGCCTGTGGTCATCTTCAAAAAATGGGAAATGGAAAAAGCCATTAGTTGTCACTGGAAGGCAGAAGCATAAGCAATTTACAGAAACGTAACATTATCCGGGGATGAAGCCAATTCCCAATATAGCCAGATAAAGTGGTTTGGGGGATATGGAGTCTTAGTAGACGCAGTATGGTGCATCACATGTAAACGATGAGAAATACTGTAGAATCTGGAAAAAGAGTGAAAAAATGGTTTTTAAGCAAGGTGAGAAGAAAATTAGGTATGGCAAAAATGTGTGCTTAGTAGAGCTCCACTTCATGTTTTGAGCAAATAACCTAACATTCTCAAGCCCATGTAATCCTGGTAGTGTTTGGGGCAGGGCTGAATCTAACTTAGCAAACATACCAGTTCATCATAGATCATACACATTACTTATAAATAAGCGTATCCAGAGAAAAAAACAGACATGGGCAAAATGGGTTTTCATTATCCGGACAACAAGAACCAGAGCAGTGATCAAACAGAGCACTGTGGCTGTGTGTAGCAGCAGTGCTAAACAACATATACTGCTTGTACATATACAAAACAAATTATGAACAAAGCACCTGAAAAGAGTTGGGATTCCAGCCGTGAAAATCTCTGTTTAATTGCCTTAGACAAAGTAGAAAAGATGTCAGTGAAAACAGATGTGTTTGTGTCCTCTGAAGCATCTGGTGATTGGAGCTGCACTGTTACCCCTGTATGTCGGTCACTCCCTGCTGTCATCTCTTCCTATACTGTAGTGTGGAACCAGAAGAAGAGGAATCCAGGCTGAAGCAGAAGTGGCATCAAGGGAAGTCTCTAGAGACAGGAGCAGAAATAAAGTTAAATGCTGTGTCACATCCTCAACTTTCTTCTTGTGAATCTTTTAATCGACCCCAATAAGACACTTAACAAGCCTGTGTGTTTGACAAATTTATAAACTGTTGTAGACAAGGGCAGGGTGTAGAAGAAGTGTGAGTTATGTTTATGATATTTACATTTTACAGCAGCAGATGATTATTTGTCATAAACTGTGGCTTAATGGCAGGAATGTGGGAGGGTGAATAAATGCCTCTCAGAGAAAAACTGCTATTGTCCGACCTCTTATTGTTGTGCTTATGTTTATTTTCCTTTTTGTCATTTACATTTACTTTAAGTGTTATTTTGCATATATTTCTTGTAAATATTTTTTGTTAATATTGTTCTATTTGTTATGTTGTACCTATGAATCGTGTGTTCTCTTATGGTCCTTGTTTTCTGTGGGCGAAACCACAAGAAGCAGGGCCACCATCATGTCATTGCTGACGCCTGTCCACAGACTATGTATTTCAAACTGGGAGGAGGTCCCTTGGGGGTTCATTGACAGTCGACAAGTGACACTTTTTCTGCTTTCTGATTATTTTGCTTTTGCCTTTTGATTAGGATTTCTGTATTATAGATTAAGATTTGTTAGTTGTAGGTTGTTTCTTTGGCAAAACATTTTTGCCTCGGTTTTGCCTTTTCATTCCTCTTTTGTAAAATTCTTATACATTTGTTATATATAAAGATTATTTGTCATATTTCTCTTTCAGGCCAGAGGTTTAGTAATTTCCTTTCCCTTGAAGGACATTTGTATATAGTTTTGGACCATCTACAGTCTTTTTGGGCCTGTATGGGCCAAAGCCTGCCTGTAGACTTTGGGGTCTCTCCGCCTCTCTAGTCTCTCTTAGGCAGGCTAATGAATTTCCTGATTTGTGGGTCTTTTTGGGAGGTTTATTATCCTTTTTTGATATTTTCTGTGTACTATTCATAGCACATTTTGTACTTAACAGTGTGACAAAAGGGAAAGTAGGAAAAGGTCATTTAATGAGTTTCAGAATTATTAATACTATCAGTGTATATTTCTGAGAAAGACTTCATGATGCTTCTAATGAGAGTTAATTAGAAAAATGAAATAAATAAAACATGTGCAATGCTTCAGTAATTCTTTTTTTATCTTGAATTTATTAAAAACATATAACATTCCATACAATCAAGTCAAAACTTAACAAAACTAAATTCAAATCAACCCACTCCCATGAGAAAGAGAGGAAGGCCAACAGCCAGAGTAAAACTTTTGAGAGTAGTAAAGAGAGAAAGGAGCCTTTTTCCCCCCAACATAAATGCCTATTCTAAAATATTATTGATTAGGTCTTGCCAGGTTTTAAAAACGTTATGAACAGATCCTCTAAGTGAGAACTTGATTTATTCCAATTTCAAATAGTATATAACATCAGTTACCCACTGACTTAAAAAAGGCGGTTTAGGATTCTTCTAGTTGAGCAAGATAAGTTTATGTGCCAGTAGTGAAGTAAAGGCAATTACAGTTTGTTTGTCCTTATCCACTTTAAGCCCATCTGGGATGGACACCAAACACAGTTGTTAATGGATATGCATTTAAACATTTTCGTCCAGAAAGATGTTAATTTGGTACATGCCCAAAACATATGGCCCAGTGAAGCTGGAGCTCGATTGCAACGTTTGCAGGTTGGATCATGCCCTGGAAATATTTTGGAAAATTTTAAGCAAGACAGATATGCTCAATAAAAGATTTTGAATTGATGAATTCTTTGCTCATATGGAGCTAGAGTAAATTCTGTGTGTGGCTGCCTTCCACTCCGTTTCTGTAATGTTGAGTAAGAGGTCCTTTTCACACTATACTCTGGGATCTTTTAAAGGAAGGGACTTTAAAATGGTTTTATATATTATAGAAATAGAGTCCCTAAGACTGATCAATATCTCTTCTGAAATAGAAATAGGTGGGAGGTGAGGAAAACTGGGCAGATTTCATTTAGCAAAGTTTGTAATTTGGAGTGGAAAAATTGTGTTGATGGGAGACTAAATTTGGAGTGTAATTGTTCATAGGATGCAAAGACATTATTTATATACAAAACTAAACTCAAATCAACCCCCTCCCATGAGAAAGAGAGGAAGGCCAACATCTATATTTAATGATTTAATACCATTCATTTTCCATATATTAAAAACTATGTCAGTTCGAGAGGGTGGAAAAAGGTGGTTATCATGTAGAGGTGCCACAGATAAAATATTATCTAACTTAAAGTGCTTCCTACATTGGATCCATATTCTGAGTGAATCAATGACAATTGGGTTGTTAGTACATTGATAATAACTTGTATTTACTGGGGTACAAAGCAAGGAATATAAAGAAGTACTGCAGGATTTCATTTCTATTTGTGTTAATGTCCAGGTTTTTATAGCTTATATATTTTCCATCCAGTAATAAAACTGAAATGTAGGTAGAGCCATGCCGCCTTCTGATTTAGGTTGTTGTAGGGTTGACTTTTGAATGTGTGGGTTTTTCAAATTCCAAATAAATAAGGTTATGATTGAATCTAATTTCTTAGAAAAAGATTTGATAATGTATATGGGGATGTTTTGAAATAGGAACAGAATATAGGGAGGATATTCATCTTGACAATGTTAATTCTCCCTGCTAAATTAAGATAGAGGGTAGACCATCTATGCACGTCTTGTTTAATTTTGTCCATGCAAACAGCAAAATTTGGTTGAAAAAGAGCTTTATATTTACTTGTGATGTTGACCCCCTATGTATTTAAACTGATTTGCAATGATAAAAGGGAAAGTGCCCAATCTAGTGTTCTTTGCTAATAATAATAATTCTTTACATTTATATAGCACTTTTCTCTCTAGAGAATTCATTGGAAAAAGCAAACTTTTGTTCAAATTAATTTTGAGTCCAGATATCTTTTGAAATTCTGCCAACACATTTAGGGCTGTAGGCACAGAATTGTGGGGGTCTGATATATACAGTACCATATCATCTGCAAGGGCGGCACGGTGGCGCAGTGGTAGCGCTGCTGCCTCACAGTTAGGAGACCTGGGTTCGCATGTTCTCCCCGTGTCTGCTTGGGTTTCCTCCGGGCGCTCCGGTTTCCTCCCACAGTCCAAAGACATGCAGGTTAGGTGGATTGGTGATTCTAAATTGGCCCTACTGTGTGCTTGGTGTGTGGGGGTGTTTGTGTGTGTCCTGCGGTGGGTTGGCACCCTGCCCGGGATTGGTTCCTGCCTTGTGCCCTGTGTTGGCTGGGATTGGCTCCAGCAGACCCCCGTGACCCTGTGTTCGGATTCAGGGCGTTGGAAAATGGATGGATGGATATCATCTGCATATAATGACATTTTCAGTTCAAGTCCTTCCCTGAAAATACCCTTTATCTCTGATGCATTTTGAAAGTGAACAGCCAATAGCTTCATGGCGATAGCAAATAGCAGTGGTGAAAAGTAGCATCCTTGTCTAGTACCACATTCTAGTTTGAAGTAGTCTGAAATAATATTGTTAATACAAACTGAAGCTTCTGGACTGGTATACAGTAGTTTGTTCCATGCACAAATGTTCTGGCCAAACCCATATTTATGCAAAGTGGTGAACAGGTAATCCCATTCAACCATATCAAATGCTTTTCTGCTTCCAAAGATAATATGATCTTGGGGGTGTTGGACTAATTTATGGGTAAATATATATCTATACTAATAAAAGGCAAAGCCCTCACTCACTCACTCACTGACTCATCACTAATTCTCCAACTTCCCGTGTAGATAGAAGGCTGAAATTTGGCAGGCTTATTCCTTACAGCTCACTTACAAAAGTTAAGCAGGTTTCATTTCGAAATTCTACACGTAACGGTCATAACGGTCGATAACGGTCGACAACGTCCGCCATGTTGAACTTTCTTATTTATGGCACCATCTTCACGAAATTTGGTAGGCAGCTTCCCTGCGCTAACCGAAACCGATGTATGTACTTATTTCGATGGTATGACGCCACTGTCGGCCACCATATTGAACTTTCCAACGTCACTAATTTTCCAACTTCCCGTGTAGGTAGAAGGCTGACCCCATCTTCACGAAATTTGGTAGGTGGCTTCCCTGCGCTAACTAAAACCGATGTACATACTTATTTCGGTGGTATGACGCCACTGTCGGCCTCCATATTGAATTTTCCAAACATCACTAATTCTCCAACTTCCCGTGTAGGTAGAAGGCTAAAATTTGGCAGGGTCATTCCTTACAGCTTACTTACAAAAGTTAAGCAGGTTTCATTTCGAAATTCTACGCGTAACGGTCAACAATGTCCGCCATGTTGAACTTTCTTATTCATGGCCCCATCTTCATGAAATTTGGTAGGTGGCTTCCCTGCGCTAACCGAAACCAATGTACATACTTATTTTGGTGGTATGACGCCACTGTCAGCCGCCATATTGAACTTTCCAATGTCACTAATTCTCCAATTTCCCATTTATGTAGAAGGCTGAAATTTGGCAGGCTCATTCCTTACAGCTTACTTACAAAAGTTA
>JANRMT010062800.1:10401638-10414979 GCA_026402145.1 Polypterus bichir lapradei | reverse complement strand
ATCACTGAGAAGAGCTTCTCACACAGATATGTGCTACCAAACATGCACAAGGTTCGAGCCGCATGTAGACGGACTTTTTTTGTTCTTCAAAGTCACCAACGCGCCGTGCGCTCAGTTTATCAGCAAAGTGCGTATTTGGGAACACCGTAGTGACGACTTGGTTCAACATTACTTGGCAATAGGGAAAGTGGGGCAAGTTGCACTGGTGCATTTGTGTCTCCCATAAAAGCAGCTTCACTTGAAATCACTTTGTGATTGTGCACGGGTAAAAACGTCCGCTGAAGTGTCAGATTCTTATTTAATTCTTCTGCTTTCTGTATCTTCTGCATTGCATTCAGGTCTTTCAGGTTACCCTGATGTTTTGTCTCATTGTGCCGTCTTAGATTAAATTCTGTAATTACAGCCACATTAGCTCCACAAATGAGACACACGGGTTTACCGGCAATGTCAGTAAACATATACTCAGCCTCCCATCGGTTTTTAAAGGCTCTATTTTCAGAATCAACTTTTCTCTTAAGCATCGTGTGGGCTAGCTTCGCAATAACTTGCAAGCTAGACTTGATTAACGCGGTAAGTGTTCGGTAAGGCTTCTGAAGCGCTGCATTATGGGATCTGTAGTTTATTGTGTTACCAGCGCTTCATATACCCGGGCCATTAATAACAATAATACAGTATATAAAATGATCTCGCGGGCCGGATATAATTACACGCCGGGCCGGATGTGGCCCGTGGCCCTTGAGTTTGACACATATGGACTAAATAGAACTTGAAAAGATATATTTTTTCGTACATCGAGCCCGCGTGCTAATGTGGTTTTGCCTGCATGCCTCAATAAGTGACCCTCCCCTCGCTCTTACTTTTTTACCGTTCATCTAATGAATACACTGAGTATGGCTTTACCAAAACAATCATTGATTGCGAATAAAGTATTCATTATTCGAGTATGTAGATCAGGGTATATATATATATACATATATATATACCCGCGTATCGCAGCGGAGACGTAGTGTGTTAAATAAGCTATGAAAAAGATTCGTTTCTTACTGCATCAATAAACAGCTCGTCTTCTTCTTTATCTGAGACCTGACACACTGCATGCACGGGTTTTTTTTTAACACTGTCTTCCTTTAGCGGGACATTCACTTTTTCCACCGTGTGCTTTGTTTCTGCAGTAGCTGTACTTATTACATACTTATCTTGTATGTATCAGACGCTTCATATTTTTTTGCTGCCTTTTCAATTGTGTAATTCGGTTTTTGTTCAGCGCTCTTTGGAACTGTTGCTTTTTGTCTGTGCACTGAGTCAGTTCACGTGAGCCGCTCGGTGTTCTTGCATCGAAGTTTCCCAGCTGTGCTGTTGCCATGTCGTGCTATGTCCATGGCTGTATCTAATGCTACCGAAGTCCCGGTACTTAAAACTTTCTCTCGCAGTTTCGCTGAGTTTGTGCCAAACACCACCCTGACTATCTCATCTTCCTCTCCATAAGCACAGTCCTTCACCCGTGAATATTTACCCGTGGCAGTTTGCTATTGGATTGCCGCTGACGGACGACCTTATATGGGCAGGCACTAAATTACAAACGCCAGCGGCAGCCTGTCTATGAACTTAATTTAAAGTGTAGGTTTACACTGTGCTTTGTTTCCGAAGTAGCAGAACTCATGAATATGGTTGTATATGTCACTCGCTCGCTTCTTATTGTTTCGCTGCCTTCTCAATTATATAATGCATGTTTTCTTCAGCGCTTTTTGGGGCTCTTCCTGGTTTTCTACGTACTGCGTGATTACGTGAGAGGCGTGATGATGTCAAACTCCGCCCCCACGGGTTTCAAGCTCATCTCCATTACAGTAAATGGAGAAAAACAGCTTCCAGTTATGACCATTACGCGTAGAATTTTGAAATGAAACCTGCCCAACTTTTGTAAGGAAGCTGTAAGGAATAAGCCTGCCAAATTTCAGCCTTCTACCTACACGGGAAGTTGGAGAATTAGTGATGAGTCAGTCAGTCAGTCAGTCAGTCAGTCAGTGAGTGAGTGAGGGCTTTGCCTTTTATTAGTATAGATGACAGCATTAAGAAAATGTGAAAAAAATGATTGATAAAAGTTAAAAAAAAATAACATTTCTTCAGTTTGCTTGTGCTTTCAAAGGTTTGTATCAGCAAAACATTCTACTCTTTTTTATGAAGTATATCAGTTCTGATTAAAAAGAATATGCAATATGGAGGGAAGGAATAATAAATTATTCAGAACTGTAGAAATAAGACGACAGGTCAGGTCAGGTCAGGTTGGGGAGCATACACTGGTACAGCGCATTGCCACACCCACCAGACAACAAAACAGCTCAGGATCCTGGTTGGTAACCCGAAATGACCCTCTTATCTTCCCACAGCCAGGTGTTACGTGGGCATCCTCTTGGCCTGGTCCAGCCACTCGGGTCCCCAACAATGAGGATACTGCGAGCAGGATCACCCTCGGGGAAACGCGCCACATGGCCGTTGTGCCGTAACTGACGCTCCCTCACAATGCAGGGAATGTGCCTCATTCTGGACTCCATCAGCAACACAAAGTCAAACCACCGGGAACTAAGGATTCTCCAAAGAGAATCACTGGATAGCGTCCATGTCTTGCAACCACATCGTGAAACAGGAATCACCAGGATTCTAAAGATTTGGACCTTTATCCTTTTGCATAGATATTGAGAGCACCACACATCCCTTTCCAGCAACCTCATGACCCCCCCATGTTCTCCTAATCTGTCTGCTGATTTCACAGGAAGAGTCACCAGAGATATAAATGTCACTGCTGAGGTAAGTAAACCTCTTGACGAGGCCGACACTCTCTCCCCAGACAGACACGCTGATGATGGCCGTGCCTAAGAGGTCATTAAAGGCCTGGATGTTAGTTTTTATCAGGACACTCGCAAGCCCAGACACTCAGACTCCTTGCTCAGTCTCTTGAGTGCCCCGATCAGAGCCTCCATTGACTCTGAGAAGATCACAGCATCGTTGGCAAAGTCATGATTAGTGACTCTCACTTGACCAACTGATGCCGCTGGACACCAAGAGTAAGAAACCAAGAAGCTAAGATCTTCTGGTGCTTCACTTTGAGTTGCTTGGTCAGTGCACTTTTACTTGTTAGGCCGTCACCTTTCAAGTTCTTTATCAGGGTCCATCAATGGTAACATTTAAATCAGAGCTAAAGACCCACAGCTTTCACTGTTGACTTTTTTCTGCAAAATACAATATTGTATATTTAAGTGTGATATCGCTTCTTAAATGAATTCTACTATTTGCAAAGCATAATGTTATCTGTATATATGTTATATAATAATTTAATTTATGTGGCTGAATATACTGAGAACATGCTATGACTTTTTAAGTACTGTTTTTAAATTTCCAGTTTATGTTATTCTACTCACAAAATGTTCAGTTTCATATGGAATTGTAATAATATTTACTTTTGTGATCATATATTGCAATTATTCTGTATAAAATAAAACCTGAACCCTACGTCTTCCCACTCAATGTATTCCAAAGCTCGCCATGCGCTGGATACCACCAAAGAGGACACAGAAATCAGGCAGGCCATGTAACACTTGGAGGTCCGCTTTTTTGGGAGACTGGATGAAGCAGAACTTGCTGCAGCTGATCGAGTCCATTGGAGAGCACTTGCTACCTGATGCGCTAAGGAGCATGGGAGGGCCTAACAACCATTTCATTGAATGAAATATAAATATAATTTTACAAAACATACTGTACATACTGTATGGAAACAGGTATATTCTTGCTTTTTGTAACAAGCATGTTGGCAGTCCCATCTAGTGATAGAGTTCACCAGCCACGGCTCTAGTGACCTAAAAGTGACCAAGAGGTCACTGTCATGAAAGTACTTTCAGAAAGAGAAGAGAACTGCGTGTCTGCTGACTTAAGTCCACCATTAGTGTCTGTCTATAGCTCCACTAGGACAGGGGAATTTAAGTTTAATCATGGAAGCCCTTCTGCGTACTGCAGGATTACCATCCATCCATTTTTCAATCTGCTGAATCCAAACACAGGGGTCTGCTGGAGCCAATCCCAGCCAACACAGGGCAGGAACCAATCCTGGGCAGGGTGCCAACCCACTGCAGGACACACACAAACACACCAAGCCCAATTTAGAAACGCCAATCCACCTCACCTACATGTCTTTGGACTGTGGGAGGAAACCCACACAGACACGGGGAGAACATGCAAACTCCACAGAAGGAGGACCCAGAAACCGAACCCGGGTCTCCTAACTGCGAGGCAGCAGCGCCACCGTGCCGCCCCAGCAGGATTACATCCCAACCAATTTCTTCTTTCACTTGGACTCCTCCATTCATTAAGCAAGCTGTTATTTCCCAGTTTCCATGTTTTCTTGTGTGTCTGAATGAAGCAAGCAGTAATGTACAGAGTGGGCTGAAAGTAGTCATTTAGTCTTGCTCATTAATATTTTGGTGCTATTTTTTTTTAAAGTTCTGATTATTTAAGCCATTGTTTGCAAATAAGTTCCTTAGTGGATAACACTGAAATAGCTGCTGTCCCTTAGTGTTTAGTGTCATTTGCACTTTTGTCCACTCCGCTCACCATTAGTTGTAAGTGCTTGGATAAAATTAGCTTAGCAAACTCACCATAAAAATGAATTTAAAAAAATAAATAAATAACAAAGCAAAGTTAAGCACTTAAAGCTATGGAAAAAAAATCTTAATTTTTTTATAAACGTAAATCTCACACCACTACTTGAATGCAAAATGAGAAAAGGAAAAAAAAAACATCAGCTAAATAAACAATGGGATCTCTTAAACTTATAAATGACTCACTGATTGTGGTGTTGGTTGGAACAGAAACTTGCAGGGTTTGGTGGAAACTGGGCGGCAGTTAACTCGGCGAAAGACAATTTGGCGAGAAAACAACTTGGTGTAATACAACTTGGCGACATCCTTTACCAGTTAGGTGACAGTTAGGTTCAAAGAGATTTTTTAATTAAATTTAAATGACAACGTGATTTAAAATGTTGAAAATAAATTTATATAATTGACAAACAAACTTTATTCTGCAGATGGAATAAACTCTATCTTACATTATCTTCTGCAAGCAAAATTGCTAATCCTTTATATAAATTGTATTGATTGTAATTGTATGATAACGATATTTAGAATACAAAAGGTCACCTGTGACTATGGCTTAAGGAATATCTTTACTCTCAACATTTATAAATTTATTTTCAACACGTTATTTAAATATCATTTAAAAATCTCTTTGAACCTAACTATTACGTAACTGGTAAAGCATGTCGCCATGTTGCCTTTTCACCAAGTTGTCTTTTCGCCGAATTGTCTTTTTGCCAAGTTGTCTTTTCACTGAGTTGTCTATTCGCCAAGTTGTCTGTTGCCCAGCTGCCTCCGTACGAACCTGCAGCCACAGCAGGGGTCCATGACTGAACATGAAAACCCCCTCAATTATTAATAACTTTTACAGTCACTGGTTTATTTGATTTCCTTTAACTCCTTTTTATGAGCTGACGTTTTGGTATTTTGTGTCCCCAGAATAAAATAAAGGAACGGTTATTTTTCTTCCATGTGTTATATTAGTGCAGTAAAGCCCCCCATCCAACACTATGATCCTGATATGGATTACAGAAGTCTGAAGATTATACTAAGAAGAGTTATATTAAGAATTGATTTTTTTAAACACCAAAACAAAAATGCCACAATATGGTGTTATACTTGTTAGCACAGCTGCCTAACATTCTGGGTTTTGAACCCCGCACGCAGCTGGGGTCTGCATGGAGTCTGCATAGAGTCTACGTGGCTTTTCCTGCAGGTCCTTGTTTTTTCTTCCTATCACGTCCATAAAGACATTGGATACTAAATTGTAACAGCGTTGGTGATTGTGTGTGTGTGAATTGGCCCTGTGATGCACTATAGCCTGATCAGGCTTGCCAGTGCTCCCAGAATTGATTCCCTGAATGGGATGAAGCAGGTTTGAGAACTTTATGTTATAGCAAAGAAATTAGTAAAGTTTAACTGAGTGTGTAATATTTGTACACATATGCATACAATGATATATGTGGTGTATCCATTTTCCTGCCCACTTAATCCAGCCAATGACCAGAGTCTCTCATGATACTGTAGAAGCACGGCCAATAGAGGTGCCAGCTCAGATGCCAGTTCATCACTAGGTGCTCACAAACACGGGGAGGCCTGGACTGCTCTAGAGTTATTACCTGATCTAACTGCATGCTTTGATCTGTGGCTAGAAAGTATGGGAGAGATCCACTAAGATGGAGCAAGCATTAAGAAACAATAAGGGATGTGAGCAAGTTTTGTTTTGACTGCAAGTAGAAAACCAGAAATATTAACAGTGGGAGAAAGAGGTACATTTTCATTATGTTTCTTGACAAAAATGAATATAAAGTGTAAATTGGTCCAGTGTTCTTTTTGTTATCAGCCCGCATACTATTTATTTTAAAATAACTTGAGAAGTAAAAATAGATCCAACAGTCAGTCAGTCAGTCATTGTCCAACCCGCTATATCCTAACTACAGGGTCACGGGGGTCTGCTGGAGCCAATCCCAGCCAACACGGGGCACAAGGCAGGTACAAATCCCTGGGCAGGGCGCCTGCCCACCGCAAGGATCCAACAGTCAATAGTTATATACACATAAAAATTGCACACAGTCTTAAAGCTATGGCTCTGTAATGGCACTATATGTGTGGTTCCTCGGAGCTCCAGCTTGACAAAGCACCATTTCATTCAGGGAAGGCTTCTTTGCAAATGAAGCTGGGTTTTTTTTGTGCTTTGAAGAACATCCTAATATGTATAGAACAAAAAATCCTTAATGTGTGGTAAGCTGCAGGAGACGTAACAGATTAAGAAAGCCTGGACTCAGACTGCGCACTGGACATAATTGCAGCAAGAGCCCCTTTAAAATGACAAGCCATTAAGTATTTCACAGATCTGTTTACTGTATGGAGTCTGTTACAGATCTAAATAAATGAAGGTTCTCTCTATTACCTTCATGTGGACGGGTCTTTTGGAGACCAAAAATGGGCCTCCTATGGCATCACTCTCAAGAGGCACCTTTATTTTTTAGAGTGCAGATGCTATTTTATTATATCAATGTTTTTTATCAGTTATAATTTCAAAGGGATTATATTTCACTGTACCCATTACTCTAATATTGAAATGAGAATATTTTCTTTGAACAGCAATTGAAATATCCAGTACAGTATGTCTGAGGTTTTCGTTAATTGTGCAGTGATTTTTGTCTGGGCTTCCAGAAAGAACAAAACCAAAATTCATTTTTATAAGAAGAAAAATTAAAGCAACCATGGGATGGTCCTATAGTCCAACTATTAACTGCTCAGTGAGTTTCTAAGAAATACAGAAATTGGGCAAGACTTGCTACTGTATGTTAGACGTCAGATTTAATGTTCAATTTTTTTTTTCGTTGTTTATTTTCTGGTTACAGATAACAAAATATAAAAAGAACGGTTATAACTCAAAAAAATGTAATGCCAGAATGTGATAAAAAAAATTAAATAAATACAGAAATCCATCAAGGAATAGGTCATGTCAGCAACTGGTTAAAAAAAAAATGTAAAGAAATCCTACTTATCAAACCAAACACACATGCAGAAAAATAAATAGCTAAAAAAATATATGAAAGTGGTTTTGCTAGAAAAAAATATGAAACTAAAAATGTGTTTCTTTGCTAATAAAAGTTTGTCAAACACCTTTCTGAGAGCACCTCTGGCTCAAGGAGTTGAAAGTATGTCGACTGTTGTTTGAATTCTGATATTAATTTCTGAACTTGGACGAATATTTCCAGAATTAAAAGCTTCCATGTGTGTGATTTCGTGTGGTGCAGTGATACCAAGCTAACGATGCGAAATGTAAGACGCCGCTGCTTTCCCTTGAAACCGGTGTATTTGTAGCAATTAACATGACACGAGATTCCTCGGCTCAATCTGGTCTTAATTTTGGTATTCATGGGCTTGAAATGATCCTTTTGGCAGAGGACATTAAAGAAGCAGTGATTAAGAATGTGGTCTATTATAAAAATCGTCTTGGCAGTGATACCCCATTAAAAAAATGTCCCTCGTCAGGTACAGTTATTCTCCCTTGGTGTTCTACCTCTGGGTTTTACAACAGGAAATTGTAGTAGAAGTTAAGCTCCGTCTCGGAGTGAAAGCTGATAATAACTCAGGAAGGTTTGAATGAGGTCTTAGCCTGTCTTGCAGGGGGGGGAAATAAAATGGGCTGGCAATATAGATTTGATCAAAGAGTGAAAAGAGCAGATTATTAGAAAATGATTAGTCCTTATAGCTCGTAAATGGTGTGTATTCCTTTTGTTAAGTCTTTCTTACCTTTCAACCAAAGCAATTCAGTCCAGGCTTTGTGTCGGCGGCGGCGAGAGGTTAGATTTGCGTAAGCGCATCACTGTTCAGCAGCCGCAGAGGTATATAGACTATCCCCATTGTATTGTGCCACTTGGAAAGGCTATTAACTGATTAGAAGACTCAGATATTTGATTCCTTTTTTTTTTTTAAACAGGTATAGAAGTTAAGGGAGAGAGCACTGTGTGTGCAATTTTGGACTTCAAATGGTATCTGAAGCTTTGAGATAATTATTTCATTGGTTCCAGCAACACCATTTCCAAAAACTGTTAGCCTCTTCCCATATTGGGAGTGTCATGGACAACGTGCAGGAAACTGCGAGAGGTCTGCGGTTATGCAATGGGCAGATTTATAAATGTCAGAACAAGAATGCTTTGTGTGAGTTGACTCAGAATAGGAAGTTGCCTTTCAATTTTAGTTCAATTCATTAGTTTTCTTCTTCTTCTTCTTCTTCTTCTCTGTGTAACATCCAAATTGTGGCCTTGGAGGTGGTGAGAATCAACTCATTAAACGCTCGCAAATGCAGAGCCGAGACCCTTGTGTTCCCATTTAATGATTATCTTTTACACTACAGGAAGTACTCTATTAATAATGGTTTAATGATTGTGAATTAGTATAAGATCACAATAACTGTTACTTCCCGCTGTCAAGAGCGGTGATGCTGAGAGAAGACACCCTGCAGTTCTCATTTCATTCTAGCTGTAAAATGTAAATATTCATAAAGGCAAAAAAGCGGCATGCATATATAAAATTCTTAATATGACTAAATGTTATCATGATAATTTGAGGGTGGGTGGGCAATGACAGTTACTTGTTGAGTCCCCCCCCCCACAAAAAAAAGAACTGAAAATGACACTAAATGATTTAAAGGAACATTATGGAAAAATTGATTTGAAAAAATCTGAAGATGCAGGACCGTTGACCCCGCTTCATCTAAAACTGTGTGGTGAATTCACGTTGGACAATATGTGGCTTAGAGATCTGCAGGGAAGCAACGAGACGCGCTCTGATAGTCGTCTTCAAGTTGCTTTTCCCCAATTCGGATGCCAAATGAGATGTGCGCTCCTTGTCTGAGCAGGACGTTCTTGGCTTTACCTTGAAATGACATGATAGACAACACGAGCCATTACCTATAGAATCAGTTCATGTATTTAAATAAAGTGACAACACACACAGTATGCATAACATCCCTACTCCCATCCCCACCCGCCCCCTGACCCAACATTAGGACATATCAAAAGGTACAGATTTTTCATCCCAACCCTGTATTGTCATTAAATACAAATAATAGGGGGAAAAAAAAAATAATGGAATGTCAAATAAGGAGTGAACAGCAGCAAAGCATTTTTATTTCAAAGGACTGGCAAGACCTGCATATCAAAGTTGTCTTGGTCTGACTAGGAGGTGGACCTCCCCAAGCACAAGAGGACATTTTGTAGTTATAAAGTCTGTTAGACCCGAGCAGAGTGCAGGAACTGCGTTTAGTTGCTTCTGCTTTGAAGTGAGTCTGTGTTTCTCAGTAGCTGGCCCACAGGATAATGTACAGGAAAAATAAGCTCAGTTTGTAAAACAAGAAATCAGAAATTATAGGCGAAATACAGTCAAATCTGCAAGTGGACACAGCAATATTCAGCACTGTAAAAAATCCAGATTTTTGTTTCAAGTGTTTTGTCATGATGAACGATAACCAATAAAAAAAAACAAAAAAAAAAACATAAAAAAAAAAGCAGCTGGGATATATTTCTCAGTGGTTTAAATGTACAGTACCAGTTGGACTACCCACATCCTTACTGGTTCACCATGTGGACCCTTTCTGCTGTGGGGAAGAAGGAGAGGGACAGGGCTAGGGGGCTCCATGTAAGACGTCCAGGTTTCATGTATTTAAGTGGTCAGATTTCAAGAGGCCAAGGCCAAATTGTGTTTTATGGCAATTCCACCATTGAAGCATGTAAACCAGTCAGGGATGCCAGGGCCAAAATTCCAAACGGAGCATCCAAAGAGGGCTTCATTTTTACAAAAGGGGAGCATCACGTTGAAGGCCAAGTGATTTTTTTTTTGTTTATCCTTGTTGCCGTTGGATTATCGGTGCTTACGCACTAGCTACCTTATCTCGTACTCCCATGGTTCAAAGTGATCACGATGTGGGGGGGGGGGGGGGCGTGGGTGGGAAGGAGTTCTACAGTCCATCTGACACAACACTGTATGAATAGATGGAGTATGGAGCGGGTGGGACAGTTCATGTTTGTGCTCTATGGTTTTGGGGCAGGTGGTTCTAAAAACCAAGCTTTGTCTTATTCTATGGTTGGTCCAAAAAAAAGCAGAGTTTGCTGCCAGTACCTGTCAGAACACAACCGAAAACAGGGCAATCATAAAAAATATTTACAACCAAAATACTAGTAAACAAAACATTTACTTTTGCATTTTTCTCGTAGCCAAAAGGCTGTCAAACAACCTTTTAAACCCATCTGTACAATAGGATTCATTTTAAGCATACAAATTATCATCATAATAATAATTATTATTATTAATGTCATTATTATCATTATTATTATTTTGCACTATTTTATCCTGCCAAATTAAAAAAATATATTATGGCAGCTTGTGAGATCTATTTTGTATTTTTTTTTTTTTTTTCTCTCAATTAACTACCCCAAAAAAATGAGAAAAGGTATTTTACACCTTTTTCTGCAAAGGATGCACATACCAAGTTAAAAAATACAAGCCTCAGTAAAAAGACAGCAAGTACCTACACAATTATTTTAAACCAGCCATTTAGAATATCCATTCCAAAATAAGAAAATAAGTACAATTCAGGAAAGTGATTATTTCCCTGAAAAGTGAGAACCATCATGTATTCTGCTAGGGAATTGTCTACATTGTGTAGCTGGTTGTCATCCCAAATCCCCCCCCCCCCCCAACCCCCCACCCCGCCCAAATTTGTTTACAGTTCTGGATTTCTTTTTTATTTATTTTTTTACATCCAAGGCAGAATAAAAGATATACTAAAACTCAAGACTTTTACAGTTACAGTGACAAAAACATTTTAATAGACCCACAATTTTAAATTTGACTGCAAAATAAAAAATAAAAAAAAAAAAACATTTTTTTTTCTGTTTTTGTAAAATGCCCAGGCATTCTCCAATATTACAAATACTGGTATACTTTTACAGTAAACAAGAAAATTGTAATATATATTTATATATATTTACTAAAACCCCGTCACCAAAAAAACCAATATACACATAGCCACTATGGCATTCAGAAAACTTTATAAGCAAACTTGGAAAAAAAAATACTTGATCGTTCAAAACACACATACACACATTTTTTTTTTTTTACCCTTGTACTTATTTCAATACTGTAAACGTATTTTAAGACAGAGTGCACTAAATTCTTTAATTTTTTTTTTTTTTAAGATGCTGTTGTTCCTGATATTTGTCCAGTCTCTTCCTTGTCTATCTGTGGTATTACAATTCACTCCGGCAGATTCTATCGAGGGAGGCAGGGTTGTCCTGAAGTGAAGAATTCGGTTTGTTTATGTGTTCGTATGTGTATATGCCTATATATACACAAACAGACACATGCAAAAGTTGTGCTGGGTACTTTTACCTATTTGCGAGTTTCATTTTACTTTTTTTTTTTTTTTTTTAAATATCTTGCCTGATATGTTATCAGACCAAATTTTTTTTTTTATGCAAACTAGGAATTATGTCCTTAAATTGATACATCTTTTTTTTTTTTTTCCTCTTTTCAATCCTTTTGCTTCACAAAAGTGTTGCATTCGTCTCAAGAGACATCAGATAGGAAGATCAGTATTCAAGGCACACTCACGTCAGATTGAATGGCAGTACAAAAACTGTCCCAATAAATTAATTTTTAAATTTTATAGTGCCAGTATTGTGAATGCCAAGCTTAGCAACACTGACACTTAAATCTCAGATGCTCCCTAGTACTTTAACCCTTTTTACCAGGCCAAGTTGATCCATTAACTGTAATTTCTTGCACAGAAGCCGTTGTCATAAAAACAATTTTTTTTTTTTTTTTTTTTTTTTAAAGTGCGGGTCAACTAAATAGGAGTAGCTATTTATACACCGTTATAAATGTTCCTAACATCTAAAGTTGACTGAATGTTGAGAATACATTATTTAAAATAATGCAGTGTTATATAATTGGCAAGATGGTGCTTGCTGGCAATGGCATTTTTCCAAAACTCAGAATGAGCAGTGCATTCTTTATGTGACAAAGTTGAAGCGTCTTAGCATGTTATATGGGAAGTCCTAATGAAAAAAAGGAAAAACAAAACAGTGTAAGTGTTTAATAAAGATCAACAAATAACTTCTATTGTGTGATAAACTAAGCTAGATAACTGGCATTGACTCTATTCAGTGGGGATGTAACCTGATTAACCAGAAATATTCACCACGTCCATAATGCACCAGATTGAGCTTTAAACCACATACACTTGGGCTACTCGCCCAGAGCCAAAAGGAGCTCTTCAAAAGTTCCCTCTTTTCAGTTTTAGTTTTAACATTAACAGGTATATATATATATATATATATATATGCTCTATATATACTGTATATTTAATTTTCAGGATATTTCTTGTAATCTCAAAATCCAAAATTATACTACAAAAATTCATTTCATGTACATTTATAATTTAGGTGCTTGTCGTATCTGGTTAACAAGGTAACATCTGCTAAGGCTGAAAATTTTTGACAAAATCACCCAGCCCTTTTCTAAGACTATACAAAGCCCAGCAAGTCACATTAGCTGTTGCATTTAACCAGTAAAACATTTCTCACTAAATCATTTTGGGCTGTTAAGAAAAACATATAAATATGAAGTGCTTTGTTCTTTTTTGTTGCTCTTCTTAAATAATCTATAATAATGACCATAGCAGTGGCTATATATATATATATATATA
>JANRMT010062800.1:10375880-10392101 GCA_026402145.1 Polypterus bichir lapradei | reverse complement strand
ATCTATCTATCTATCTATCTATCTATCTATCTATCTATCTATCTATCTATCTATCTATCTGTCATATAGTGCCTTTAACATCCATCTATCTATCTATATATCTATCTATCTATCTATATATCTATCTATCTATCAGGTTCACATATATGTATATATACTATATATATTTATATATGACATGATGTCGTGTTTTATTTTAAACATGTTTGATTTGTAAGGATGTGCAGAACTCCGTATCTGACTAATGGGAAGTAAACTGTATAAAAACTGGCAAATCTAAAGTGTAAATGAGGGTGAGTGGAGCTATCGGTGGGCTGACAGGTTGGTTACTGCCTTCTGCTGAAACCTGCCGAGGCAGACACTGGTCCAATGTGACCCTGACCTAGAGAAGCCACCTCTGTCTAGGGTTTGACTCCAGCCATGAACCTGTCTGTTCTGAGACCCACATTTATAAAACAGGCAGATAGACTAACTGAATTAAATTTTCTGTATGGTTCATTAGCCCATTTGCTGTGAATTTACTTGACATTTTTCCCTGAAATGTGGCAACTCTTCCAAGAATGCTTAAAATGCAGAAACATTAGATCTGTCTTGAAACATCACAATAAAGGTCACTTTTAGCTCTCCAATAGAACACGTCTTTTTTCTCAAAACAGAATTCCAAAAAGCTAGCTTTATAATGGAAATAAAGTGAACTCTTTAAAGGAAAGGTAGAAAATATGGAAAATTTGCTTTGCATGTTGGAGTACAGAATTTACAAAATATACACCTATCCTAGGGTCATAACATATACACTACTTCTGTTACACCATTAATTTACTCTAAAACAATTACCAGTTTTTAAATGAACTTATAATTAAAGAATAGAATACTTTGTTTGGAGGTGGCCCAGTGGATATCGCTTCGAGCTGGTCTTCAATGTCGCACTTGGACATTGGCCGTGTTAAGTGTGTACTGTCTCCCCATGTCTGCATGGGTTCTCCTCTGGGTACTCCACTCTTCCACCCACATCCCTAAATACAGGCAGGTTAAGTAAAGTGGTGATGCCAAGCTGATCCTACATGAGTAGTACACGTAATGGACTGCAGCCCTCTCTACAATAAGTTCCTGCCATTTGCTCATGTTCACTGGGATAGGCTATACCCCGCAGAACGCTAACTTGGATTAAGTGGGCTTTAGAATATCATTTTATATTTTGTTTGGGTAAAACATATGTGCAAATTCCATCAAAAGGTTATTAGCATAATAGGCAAATTCACTGATGTGTTGAGCATTCTAGTATTAATTGTGAACACTCTACATAACTTCAGAAGGTACCTCAAGCAAAATGAACTCCTTTGGTTTTTTTTTTTTTGTAGTAGTAAGGGTTTCACCCTGGGACAGCTTTATAAAGTACAGATACTCTCCACTCGTCAGCCATGCCTGAAGAAGCTCATCTGACCTGTGAGCCAAACTGTGCAGCATACGAATTCGGCCATTAACAGTATAGGAGTATCTGCCAAGACTGTTAATGTCACGATGGTCAAAAATAATCATTAGCTGCTAGCCCAGTGGCACTCAATTTAGTGTTGATACCAGCAACTTGACTCTGGGTGAATTTTTTGCTGGAGTTCCCTGTGTGTGGGAAGTGCTGGATCCTCTCACTTTCATGTCTGTGTCCATTCAAATCCGTGTTGGGTGGATTTAGTGGCACTAAATTGAGTGTGTGTCCGTGAGTCTTCCCTGTAACAGTGTGGTGACCATTCTGCTGTAACTCTGAACTGGATTAGTAAGTTCAAAAACCGCTGGACAGATGCATGGATGGCTGTATAAATAGTCGGATGGACATTAACTTCTGAACAGCTAGCTTGAACTGCTTCATTTGTTTTTCAACAGATCAAATTACTAAAACTGCTTAAATGCTTAGACATTCTAAAGTAGTGATAATCAGGTGAAGCAGTCTAAAAATACTCATTTATTCACAAGGAAAGTGTAAACCACAGGGGCCTATTTTTAGTGACAAAGAACATGCACATCCCTTAAACATAATTAATTAAGTCCAAACTAAAATTATAATTGATTTGAAAGAAGACATAAAGTCTGTCTTGATCACATTCCATTATTCTAACATTTTTTTTCTTTCATACAGCTATGGCTATACCTTGGCTTCCAGCAACATTAAATCCTATTAGAGTCACCGTCATTATATCACACATCTCATTATAACATGCAAAACAGTTGTTCCCACAGGCTGACATAATAAAGATGATGTGGAAAATTACACTTTTAAAGACTTCTTCCATATTTTATAGTTCACTTTTATGATTCCTAAAAAATACTGATCCAAAAAAAAAAGGAATCGTTTTTGCACAATCTTTGATCGCTGTAATAATTGTTAAAGCAACAGATTCTGCCTAAAATAATAAAATAGCCAATACGTTTGGTCCTAGTGACAGAGTGTTTAGAGATGTCACCTTGCAGCTCCGGGGTAGTGACTACAATGCTCAGCCCAGTCTCCGTCGGTGTGGAATCTGCATGTAGTTGTCTGCCTTGTGTCTGATGTGACTGAGACTGAGACAGACTCTGGCCCACAATCCCCCTGAACCGGGTGAAGCAAGCTTGAAGATGCACAGCATGATGGGCTACTCTGATTTGGCTTGATATGTGTGTGTGTGTGTGTGTGTGTGTGTGTGTGCCCTGCAATTGACTGCTTACCCACCCTTTGTTGGTTCCATACTTGCATTCAGCGTTGCGGTGATAAGATAAAGCAGCCCTGATCCTCAACATGGAATAAGTGGGTTTAGGAAAAGGATAGATTGGTGAAATTAATGATGTGCATACTTACATTGACCTTATTTACATAATCACCGTTTTTAACAGAAGGACATAAAATGTTACATTAAACATCATCAAATTCAGTCAGCAGGAGAATAATGTTTTACTTGCTGTATTGGAACATTTAATTTCTTTTAGGTTTTAGGCCATGCTAAATTACTGGTGCTGTTCCTAAAACTGGATTAGGATTTTGTTTTTAAGAATGAATGCTGTATTATGGAGTGTTCATTTTTGATTTTTTTAAAGTACTAGGTTGTTGTACCGTGTTAGCCATTACGAATGTAGAGAAGAGCCAAGCAAAATGACACCTTTTATTGGCTAACTAAAAAGATTACAATATGCAAGCTTTCGAGGCAACTCAGGCCCCTTCTTCAGGCAAGATGTCTGATTTTTTTAAAGAAACAGAATTTTTAAATATGCTATCTCACAAAAGAAATCAAAAACTAAAAAAGTAATTGTAACATTTACTGCATATTGCCCATCTATCAATGTTTTGTGAAAGTAAAGTGTCGACCAGACCATGGGTAAGTGTAGACGTTTCATCTGTTCTGTAAATAGTATTACATTTTAGGCTGGAAAAACACAAAAATGATGTGAAATGGATGGCAGTCATAGTGTTTTTGTTTTTTTTTAATATAACTAATCTAGCTACAGATTAAAAACATGGGTTTCATATAATGGCATACTTTGGTACTAAATAAATGTTTGACCTGCCCCGGTAGTAAACTGCTATTGTATAGAATACAATAAAATGACAATAAAGGAAAAAGGGATTTATTATTGCCTATCTGTGTAAGGTTAAAATTATCTAACTATTAACATGAAATGTCTAAAAAAAAGAAATTAAGTACAGCTAAGCTAAACTGCACACCAAATCCCAGTTCTCTTCTCCAAAACACAGATTTTATTTTTTTTTTAGCTGCAATACTACAAGCCTCACCTTATCAGATGACGTTGTTTAATGGTGGCATGGTGGAATGTAACCTAGGTGCAAAACACTCAGCACTAACTCTCTTGGAAAAAGCTCATTCGGCTCACACAGTGCTTCACCACATACGCAAACAACGCTGAAAGAATTAAGCAATGAGCTTCTTTTGCCTCAAACTGGCACAAACCTTAAAAAAGCCAAGTGCTCAGACGGCCCCCTTTATTTTACAAGTCTAATGGGTATCGCAGTATTGACATTCAGTTAACCAGGCTCCATACGCATAGCTTATTTTACTGTACGAGGGACTGCTAGGCAATAAATAAAGGCGCTCTGTCCACCTTCATAGCACTGTCCAGATATCAAGGGGTATGGCGCAAAAAGACAATGGTATAAATTACATAGGGAATGTCAATCTGAAATTTAAATAGGCAGTGTCTGCTTGAGTGTGTGACTTTTAAATGACAATGGCTCCAGAAACAGAGAGAATTAGTATTCCATCCATGTAGTGGAAATAAATAAACTGGATCTATCTATCTATCTATCTATCTATCTATCTATCTATCTATCTATCTGTCTGTCTGTATGTCTGTCTGTCTGTCTGTCTATCGAATATTAATAAAAAGAGATCCTTGTTTTGTGGAGGTTGGAATTTTTTTCTTAGCATAATACACTGGGTGTGAATTTAACTGCAAATGTAACTTCTAACAGAGCACAAAAGTCATAGGGGGCTGAATGTTCATTTTTGCCCCACGATTAAGACGAATCAGTGTGCACTGCCTCAAATGGTATTTCTCCTGTGCGATAAAGGGACTGGGGCGTGAGTTTATTGAGAACTGTTCAGCGTCTGCCCTCCCGGGGGGATTTCAGTCCGACGCAGATGGCAAATAAAGTATTCAGCCTTAGGCGAGAGCGCATTATGCTAATTCTAATGTCAGCTGTACTTTAATATACAGCTCTATTTAATCACCCCATTATTTCACATTTCCATATGAAAAAAAAAAAAAAAGAGAAAAACCTGCGGCACTTCTTCTGCTGCCGTGGATGGGTTTTTTTTTTTTTTTTTTTGGCCCTGTGTGGCAGTGTGAATCTCTCTAAGCTCAAGCTCACACGCATATTCACATATTACATATCTGGGTGCTTAAAACACACGTTTCTGGTTGAAAAGTGAAAACAAAAGCAAAAAAAAGGAAAGAAAGCAGCCCTAAAAAATGAGACAGCACTAGTATATTAGAAGGTGTCTATTATAAGCTACTCGTGCTTATTTGCCATTAATTATTTTTGCATGCATTGCAAGGCCATCTGAAATTCCTCAGGGCAAAGAGCCTCATTCTAGAGGCAAATGCTTTTTTTTTTTTTATTTTGCAATGTGATGAGCTTTTTATTTATGTATTTATTTTCTGAACATTTTGCACCCTGAAAAGGATGCATTTGGTGTAGGATATTCTCCAAGATCTCATAAAGCAGTAGTCCTGTCTGAATCACTGAAACGGTCTATAGGCTCTGTGCTGATCTGTCATGATAATGTAGCTTTGATTTAATTACCTGAATGCTACTAACAATAACTGTTTTGAAATCTTAAACAGAATTTAAATTTTTTGCACTCCTCTTATTGGATTATGTAATAAATAATGACATTGAAAAATGAAGCAAATCTATCTTCACTGTAAACTGTTTTTCTCTCCTTTAAGAATGACATCCTTGCGATAATTAATCTTCATGTAGAATATATTAATTCCACATACAGTATTGTCAGTTACCATCAGCCTATTTTTTTCAAGTATTTGCAATACGCTTAAATAATAAAGGGAACTGTAAGAGATATCACATTGCCTACAAGTGATGTGTGTTTTATGCTGACAATTCTGATTCAGACTGTTTAGCTCTATCACTTAGTTTCAATATAAAGCCAACAACAGAAGCTGCTTCAAAAATGAATTTATTTTTCAATATTTCTCTGGTCTCTGAGGTATCATGGACATTGAATAAAGAGATTACACCAGGGAACAGCATTTTATGAACTGTAAATGACTCCACATCACACAACAAAACAAACATTTTCGACAATGTGGCCAGAAATGGGGAAAAAATAAATAAAATAAAATAAAATCAGGACTGTCTTTCCACATAGTGAGGTTTCATTTAAACCTAAGAAAAAGGATATTGCATCTTGTAATGAGGTGCTCATTTGCTGACATTCATTTTTACTACAGGGACTTCATTTAGACTGTCATTAAGCTATTATCTAGCGTAAAGAATTTTGGTTTCCTGTAAGTACCGTGTTAGGTCTGGAAGGCTTTCTCTCTCTATTAGTGGAAGCGTGCCTTGTTTGGCTGGAAGGGCGCCTGTGTTTTGTTTGGCTTTCGTTCATACATTGCCTTGGCAGGAAATCTCTTGGATGGCTTACAGAAGGGAAAAAAAAAAAATAAAATAAATAAATAAATAAAATCACTTGTGTAGAGTAGCACTCTCATTCTAATGGGTGTCCATCACACACTCCTTTTTTATAGATGAGATTATTGCTTCCCACTAAGCAGAGTCAACTGTTAAACTGTAAAGGTATCAAAATGGAAAAGAAACTTGGTGTATGTTAGGTCATATATACGGCTAAACAAAGGACAAGAAAAGAACCTAACTTTCCAGTATGTGTGTAATTTAAAAGTTCCTGGTTCAAAACTTGGGGCCTGTTTAATAAGAAGAACTGAATCTAATAGTGAGAAAACCTTCCTCGCAGGGCACATTTGATAAGCAATTTGAACGAAATAAGAAATTTTCTTTTTGCATGCTATAGTAGATATGGTGAATACTCTCTAAGCAAAGCAAAAATGCCTTTTAAAAATGTACATTAATCAGTTGAAAGGTAGCTGTTAATGGCAAGAAATTTGCTCAGGTGGCACTCCATTGGGTTGCACACCCTCACTCGGAGCAGCTGGACGGACGCCAACTTGTGCAGCTGGATTCGGGCTTTCAGAGATTAGCAGTCAGTCGAGTTAAAGGACGACATTCTCTTTCTAGTGACCAATTGGGTTCTCGAATCGAAAAGCATCTTGCTTTTGCAGCCATTGTAGGCATGGTGTACTCACCCCTCTTGCCACTATTGCCTCCAAGAAGTTTGCTTAATCAGAACCCCTCTAATTTCTACGCTGTAACTCAGAGTGGAGGGTTACAGCCATGTTTGAGCCTGAGTAATGATGTGAAAGGATTGGGGACCAAACAGGAAAGCTTGGGTTACTACTTGGTGTTAGTGTGGTCAGCAGGGGGTGCTTACCCCATGGCCACTGTGTGGATCGCAATGCCCCAGTGCAGTGTCGGAGGATGCTTTTCTGTAAAGACTAGTGCCGTACTTATAAAAACAAAACTGATGTCCTGACTATCTGGGCAGGGTGTCCCATGAATGTCCTGGCTAAATCACGGCCTTGTCTTTTCTGGCCCCCTAATCATCTCATGTGTCTAACTGGCTAACTATCTTTCTCACCCCTTCACCACCTAAAGGGTGGTGAGCAAACTGGCATGCAAATGGCTGTTGTCACGTCATTCATCTGGATGCTGTACATTGGTGGCTGTTGAAGTGGCTTCTTATTGTCTAAGTTAACCACTCTGAGTTGTTAGAATAACAGTATATAAATCTAATTCATTAATTAAATCTTAGCCAGTTGAGCTGCTCCACTGTAGTGACCAATTCGGCTTTTAATTACAAGGTTGTCTTTTTTTAACACAGCAGGTTCCCTCCATATCAGCCTAGCTGCAATGATGGTAAGTCGGGAAATATTGACAGCATAGTTTATGCAATAGGCGACAAATGAGAGACTGGGTGACAAAGAGGTTGCTGGAGCTCCTTCACATCTAAGGACCTGAGTTTCATTCTGGACCCTATCATTATGTGGAGTTTGTACATTTTCCATATGTTCACAAGGATTTTTTCAGGACTCCCTGTTTCCCCCAACATCCCAAAAATAGACAAGTTATACTAATTATCTTGGTGGATGTGTGGAGGAATTGAGGTCCATCAAGGATTGATTTTTGCTTTCCAATTCTTCTAGGATAAACCCGGATATTAAAATGGGTTTAGAAAACAATCATCTAAAAATGTATGGGATTTACTCAAGAACAGAACCTTCTGACTGAGAGGTAAATGTGTTAAAGCTTTTCCTAATATCCTGGGGCTATCTATTTATAAAAGCAGGCCTCTACTGCTGTCCGATTTAAGGATAACGGACAAACTAAGGAGGCTACAATAGACATATAATGAAGTTGCTGGAACAGAAGTTTAATGGTTTGTTGTCTGACATGTTTTTAATTAATGTTAGGCTGAAAGACCACAATAGAGCTTAAGGTTTATCATCATAATACACCATATCTTCTTTACACAAAGAACGATAGACACTTGGAATAAGCTACCAAGTAGTGTGGTAGACAGTAAGACGTTAGGGACTTTCAAAACTCGACTTGATGTTTTCTTGGAGGAAATAAGTGGACAGGACTGGCGAGCTTTGTTGGGCTGAATGGCCTGTTCTCGTCTAGAATGTTCTAATATTCTAATATATTCTAATATTACATACACCATGATACACCATATACATTATATAAAATATTTATATCAATCCATTTTCTAGATATCACTATTCCTCATTAGAGAAGTCAGGAAAAGAATCACTTTAAAGTGACTGTTCTACAAACACATGCATGCATACAGTATATCCCGTGAATGCAAGGTCAAGCACTGATCACCAAACGTTTGGACTGTTTGAAGAAGCTGAAGGTTCCAGATGAAAATAATTTGAACAAACGTTGAGGATGTTCTATTTGAAACCATCTGAGCACACTAGAAAGCTCTAAAAAGCCTCTCATTTTAATTGAGCAGTGCAGGGCAAACAATGCATTACATGTGTCAAACCAATAATAACGACAAAAAAGCAAGCTATAAACTTCATTGGATGCAAACCACTAACCACAAACTTTAAAAATTTATTTCGGATTTTAGATCCCTGGAAACTCTGCTACAAAAGCCATTCTTTCTTAGATGGAGGCTGCTTGCCCTCTGACTGAAGCTATCAATCTTCTTAAACTATCAATCTATCTGGCTAATTTAAACATGAGCTTCACAATCAGAAGACATGTGATTGGACACATTTTGTCTGATTAAAACATAACTAATCTGGCTAGAGATTAAACACATTGAAGTTTAACAAAGTGTCTATAACACAGCCTACAAAAACTTGAACAATGGGACATCTGTATAGGCTACTGCATTGATCATTTAGTCATGTCTGAAATAACGATGCTGTAAGGGTAGGTTAGGACACATATTTAGGATTGTCCCAAGAAACACTAGATGTCAGTCATCACTTGTATTTTCCATCCTGGCAACCTAATAGCAGCCATTACATGCAATCCAG
The DNA here is from genome assembly GCA_026402145.1 of Polypterus bichir lapradei. NCBI lineage: Eukaryota > Metazoa > Chordata > Cladistia > Polypteriformes > Polypteridae > Polypterus > Polypterus bichir. The sequence goes on along the minus strand of JANRMT010062800.1, from coordinate 10,382,966 downwards.
GCAGAGAGAAGCAAACAAAACCCCTCTTGGGAAGAACAACAGTATTTCCTTTTGCCAGGAAACTTCTATCGTGGAAGATCTCGTATAATTGGAAATGAATAATTTCAATAAAATTAAATAGATCAATAGAAATGTTGCCGACCTCCACATTTATGTACTCTTTGCTTATAATGTCACAAGATACTATACCTCTACCTAAACATCAGCTGTTACATGATGGTAACGTTTTTTTTTTCCCCCTGGATTTAGAGTAAGAGACTTAACACTCGACAAAATTGACCTTAATCATTAATGGTCGGGAATCAATGAACAGACTAGCAAAATGTGTGACAATATGGCAAAGGCAAATTGTTTACAGGCACAGAGGTCATTAGCACCGGAAACGCAAAGCTGGGAAGTTGTGTGGAAATTCAAAAAAAAAACTAGCAGAGTATATCCCATAAATACTAAGATTAATTCATTAAAGAGCTGCAGGTGTGCAGGAATCACAAGGTATATTGCTTAGCAACAAAATGCTTAAAGGGGTGGCACTGCAATAAAAGCTGCACATTGCACCACACTTCACATGCAAAGCATATTCGGATCCAAACTACTAATCAATGGCTGGGTTTTTTGACACCTAAATAAGGCAATTTCTAAAGCTATCTAGAATAGTATCGGTCATAATGTAAAGTTAATTGGTGCTTATTAATTGTAGCTATTGTCTGTTACTGAACTACAGATGGTATTATTGTCACCCTTTTTCAGTCATTATGTACTTAACATTTAAACTCATTTAAATACTCAAGAATATTTATCAATTCAAGGTCTGTTTCAAATTATAAAGGTGTTATAATCAAATAAGCTATGAACAAAGTGAGAAGAGAGAAATCCCAGATGCTCGCAGCTCCTTATTCTTATTATGAAATATCTTGGTTAATCCCAGTCACAAAATGTTCTAGAAATAAAGCCAAATTTTGTTTTTCCTTATGGTGTGGCCTAAGCTGAATCATCATTGTTGTGTCTTTACCAGGAAAAGACACAACAATCTCAGCAAAGTCTGAATGAAAAGAGTCCCAATAGATTCAACGATAACTGCTCTAAATAACGTGCACTCAGCAGAACGTAACGTCAGTGCACTCAAACACGATACATGTATCTTAAAGACAAGTGACATTACACACATGGCCCTGCTGGTCTAAACAGGTGAGGTGATGGGCCTAGACAATTTCACTTTGTAAGAAAACTTTTTTTTTTTTTTGCCAAACTTGGCTAAATGGAAATATTTTAGTTATCTGAAACTCTTGTAAAATCTAAGACGGCCTAATACAAATAAATGTGACTTTTCTCCAGAGCTGAGTGACTGCAGTTCCATTAAATTAGAACAGAAAAAGAGGTATCAAGGACCATTTGAGATTTAGCACTGATCATAAAATAAATGTGAATCACAGGGGGCTCACTAGAAATTGATTTTGCAGGGCAATTTATACCTATAATTTTCCAGGTCTCGTAAATACGGTTTGATATTTTTAAGGGTTATGCACACATGAATACAAATATGTTCACGGAGGCACCAATTCACATTTCATTAGGCAACGTTAATGAAAAAGAATAGATATGTCTGTCTGTAGTGGATGGGTTCGTACTAATAGGTAACCTGCTGTATAACCCTTGGGTTTTGGAAAACATACGTGGGTCATGGATTGTAGAACTTCGAATAAAGGAGCCAACATGTGATCAAGATGCAACACTCTGGTATGAGTGTGTAAAAAGAGGTAAGCAAACGTTAAGCAAGTCCGACAAAACATTCAGTAAGGATAACCTGTTTTAAAAGGGAAAAATCCCTGTTCTTTACATGGAATTGCATAAGAGGAGTTCTGCTTGCTTTAGCTATAGCATATAACTAAAAAATTATGTCATTTTTAATCTTTTCACTTATGTTCTAAAAATTTCCCTGATCTTTGCGATGAAAGGTTTACTTTTATAATCCTTTTTTTTTTTTCTTTATAACATGGCAGAAACGAATGTATTTATGTGTATATTTATTTTAATAGCACACCGCAAAGGTGTGAGAGTAATTAGATTTGTGTGTATAAACACCTAATGATAATTTGATAATACTACAGTGTATATACTGTGCTATACACTTGCCACTGAAAAGCACAGAAGGAAGGTGATGTGGACATGCTGTACCTGGAAGATGTGACTTACAGAAACATAAGAAGCCAAGTACTAAACGTGCAGTAGCCTTGTCATTAGTGACATTTAACTGTGGCGTGCGTTTTAATTGCACCCTCAATAGGTCAACATATTGTGAAAGTGTAAGACACGCTGGAGCATAAACTAAGGCATCCTTCTTAGAGGCCTCTACATCTCATCCATGGAGCTTACAGTCCAAAATGTGTTATATATTCAAAGAGCTCTGAAGCAATGTGAGCTAATCCTGTTTCATCTGCTTTGATTTATTTTATGAAGATGGCAAACATCTTATCCTTTTTCAACATATTTTGGCCTTGAAGTTTCCACTAGTTGTTAAATGAACTTTCCAAAGACCACCCAAAACAGCATCAATACTTCCCTTGGCAAAGCTTTAAGGTTGCCTTCACATAAATCTTGTATGTACCATTAGCACAAAAGGCAGTAATAGCACTATTACTTACCATGGGCGTGCATTTTATTATTGCAGGGTATACAAAGAAAAAAATGCACAGGTACATCTCTTTAAAAATCATTCACACATCTTCATAGATGTGTTTTCTTCTTGCATTAGGAGTTGAAGGCAGCATTAACGTTAATGAAGACAAACGTGACGTCCTCACTCATGGACTTCCTATATCATCCCTGAACTGGATGATTCATTTTTTTTAAATTCATTATTTCGTTTTAAAACCAAAATGAACACCCGCTTCTTATCTAAAACATTTACAAATTACCAATGGTATGTGTAACAACTGGATTCCTCCCTTTTTCATTTCTGATCTAATGACATTGGATTTCTGCTCATATTTGCTCCTGTTTTACTCCTTTAGTTTGGTTTAGTCACATTTTTAAGTGTGTGGCAAAGTACCTAGTGATTATACTCACTATGAAAGGCACTAATTAATCCAAAATAGATTTATTGATGGGTGGAACAGTGGTGTAGTGGTTAGCATGCTGCCTCACAGCTGTATACTCTGCTCTGTTTGCTGTCAATGTGGACTTTTCACCTTGCCCTGCGTTCAAATGGGATTTCTCCACACATGCCGCTTTCCTGTCACATCAGGGTGACTAGTGGATCCTCATTGGTGACTCTTACTGTGGGCCTTCCAGTAGTCTCACTTCATTGCTGATTTCTGCCCAGTGCTTCTTAAGATAAGCATTACTCCCATCATCCTGAATTGAAATAAACCAGTTTGGAAAATGAATGAATAATTGATTGATCGATTGGTCTCGCAATTCCAATTCATAATTTGTCATAATAAATAACGGTGGACAACAGCCATTGTCATTTTCATGAATCAGGATTATTTCAAACGGTGCAGATCTTTGACAAAATGCAGCTGTAAACTTGCAGTGATAGATGTGAATGCATCTGGATGGCAAGGCTTATTAAAGATTTTAAATATTATTTTATTTTCTCATTACTGCACAATTCTGTTTGCACATAATGTGCATTTATGCTCCATAGATCAAGATTATTCACACTGCATAGTTCAAAATGGGAATAGAAATCTTAAAAGTGAATGATAGCTGCAATTAATCCAAAACTGCCCAGCATGATTTTTTTATATCACATTCAAAGTCAATTGAGGTTATAAAAGTTTTCTCATGATCCATTCAACCATGCATTATTTGCTTTTTCTTTACCAGACCCCGGGCATTGGAGCCCTGTCACAAAGGTGCGCCACCTGCCTTGTTTGTGGTGTGATGGCTTGCGTGCCTCAGCGACCCCTCAGAGCTCTGTGGTATGGCAGCCTAAAGCTCCTGGTAGGTCTATCCAAGCAGGACATGTCTGTGTAGAGGTAGAGGCCAGACACCCTGATGCTCCAAGTTAGGCTGCGCAATGGGCCATCAACCCATTAACATTATACCGATTCACCTACAAGTGATCAAGACACCACTGTCCTGGAAAGAGAGGGGTCTTCTACAAGAAGAAGTACTGCATGGCATTGTGCGTTGAAAGCCACAAGTCCCTGGAAGCTACAAGACCGACCAGCTTTCTCACAGCCGGGACAATCGACATAGGAACATGGAATGTGAGATCCTCAAAGCAAAAGGAATGGAGGAAGGCCAAGAAACATTGGCGCCAGGACCTGGAGACAGACACCATGAGGATGGTGCCGACTGGAAAGGACAGAGATGCGTGGAGGGCACTTGTCGGCAGTCTATGCCCCAGGTAGGGTGGAAGGTATAATTGAGAAAGTTGGTGAATGGCTCTACATTTACCCTTACACTGGTTCACCTAATGCATACAGCTTTGGCACATGGGATTATAGCAGAGAACCTAAAGATGGTTCTTAGGAAACGTTACTTTGTATGATATTGTATTTAGAATTCCTTTAAAATGGTTCATGCATTAATGATGCCATTGAAAATACAGATTGATGGAAACAGGCAATGCACAATGACCAATAAGAATTAAATCTACTATGAGCATGGGCTTGTAACGAATACATTTAAACAAAAGAAAAATTTAAATACATTGTAATATGTCCTTCAGATCTACTTAGTAATAAGAGGAGCTGCGCTTTTCATTGCAGTATATGCCACTTCAAATTCTTTTAACACTGTACTTATTTGTGACTGTGTGTAAAAAAATTGTACATTTTGTATTTCAAATGATAAAACACTGCCTACAAAAGAAAGGGGGAAAAAAAATAAACTCAAATGGTCGTTTTTGTGTTATGTTCTTTGCAGCATTCAGTAATAAAAATAGATTTTCTAAGAAAACACAACTAAATATTAGAGAAATAAACTGTTGTACACTGGATGGGAATGTGGGTGGCTTCAGACGTGGCGCCCTGCTGTTCTCTTCAGAACCATGTAGCATATTATGTTAAAAACATTCATGCCACCCTCCCTTGCTCTAATTTCAAGTCAGACATTCAGAATTTGCATCTTTAATCATCTTACAGGATGTGCCATATGCTATTAAAAAGACAGAGGTTAAAAAAAAAAAGCCGTTGGGTGCTGATTGGGTAAGAGCCAGCCAGGGTGACAATGCCGTTATTTCGATGTAAGCTGTCATTCATGTAGGACTGAGAATTTTAAAACCCTTTTCCATTCAAAAGATGGTATAAACTTCTGTCTTTTTATTTTATATATGATTTTTTTTTTTTTGCAAACCAGAGTAACTCATATATCATTCAGCCTAGAAAAATATTACCAAGAAAAATCTAGGATAATATTCAATTAATTTCTACTATTGACTAGAATCTAGCAAAATACAAAAGCCTTGTCACAGACAGAGCCAACGTCATACTTCAGAGCATAGCTGGAAAGTGCAATAACGAATAAAAATGCTCATTATGGAATGATTTCAGTTTTCACTATGATTCAATTTGCAGTAATTACTGTGGCCTGCGCTAATAAAAACTGCTACAAAACGCGAAGGTCAACTACCAGTTAGGAGTGTTCATTTTCATCTCAATGTATTCATCGCCAGCTCCTAATGGCCCAATTTTCTCTCCTCGTTCTTCAATAAATATTGCTGGAATTACAGGTTAAATAGCTAAATTAAATCATTGCTATTATGGTAGGCTGCACTGCATCGCTTCAGAATCAGGTTTACCTCTCAGTGTTCAATTAGAGAGGAAGTGCCAATAGCCAGACAGTTTACGATTAATGTCAGAAGAGCAGAACGATCAAATTATAACATTTTTTTTTAATGCTCAAAACAAGACAAATGTGTTTGGGAGTCATTTCATACCAAAACTTGGAAGAACTATACACTGCGTGAAAAAAGCAAAAGGAAAAATAATAATTAAAAAAAAAAAAGATAATATCCTCGCAGTAGGATGCTAAGTGTTTCTTGTTGTGAAATGAAAGGCGTCTGACTGCTCTACCTATGTAGGAAATGGAAGACTTTACACCTGCCCTTTAATCTTCGGGTGACGGCTACAAAAATGCAGGAAGTATGTATTTTTACCGTTGTTTTATCAGATGACTACATCTCATTATCCACTTTCAGCCAATAATTACTATTAAAGGGAAAGAAAAATTGTTTATTTCAGTTTTCATCTGGCAATTCTGTCCTGCTCTGACCCTCTCTGACCTTGAACTGGATTAAGTGGGCCAGAGAATGATATGTTAAAAACACAATAAAGCCTAGGAGTAGCATTTTTATATTGCATTTTGTTTAGATTTAACCTGCACTGGTTTATCTGTTGGCAGAATACCCTCACAACCACAGTTAAATGGCACAGCAAAGTTTACTGCTTTTGTTTCAGGAGATCATTTTCCAAAGGTCTGGACAATGCAAGTACTGGTCCAAAAACAATTGAAACTGGCACAACAACTCAGACTTTGTAGGGGTGTAAACTTGGCATTCTGTGAAGTGGAAAGCCTGCAAAAATCCTTGGGGTGTTGATTTCATGTCTAAGGACCTACTGCTGCAGAAGCAGCAATGGAGTTGAAGAAGGAAATGAAATTGCATGTTGTGTGATGTTCACCAGTTTATAAAAAGTGCGGTTTAACCGATTCGAAATCTCATATGAATGACTCGGAAAAGTGCTCAAGGCAAAAGGTGCTATTGTGTAACAAGATGATTTGGTGTCAACTGATACTGAACACTGATTGGTTTATAATGTAATATGTGCAAGTAGTTCATGAAATTGAAAGACACACAAAATCACAAACTATTCACTTAATCAAAATGTCTGAATGAATGATTTGCATGATTGTCCTTTTCACATCTGCTGTTACATAGACTCACTATGTTTTTGTGCATTTTGTAACTGCGATTGCATTGCAAAATGTATTGAGATGATAGTTTTCATTTCCAGCATGCTAAAGATGCTAAAAGTACAAAATCTGTTATATATATATATATATATATTTGTTATATATATATATACAGTAATACACATATATATATATATAAAAAATATATATATATCTCTATATTTT
>JANRMT010062800.1:10355937-10368198 GCA_026402145.1 Polypterus bichir lapradei | reverse complement strand
AGATAGATAGATAGATAGATAGATAGATAGATAGATAGATAGATAGACAGCAACTGTTGTGGCAGCAGGTATGTCAGTTCAATTAATCAGTCAATCAATAAACAAATCAAATCATGTGACAGTCATAACATAAAATGTTCAAGTATAATGAAAATAATTAAAGGAGAATATAATTATTACTCAATTGCTGATATATATTTGTAAGATAAAGGCCGTTTAGAAAAACTTTATAGTCCTCATTTCAAAGGAACACTTTATATTTGAGAAATATTCAGGCAAAGCACATGACGCAGAGGTGCAGACAAAGCATTAAACTAAACACAGGAACTGTTTGTTGGCCTTTACTGTTTCAATGAAGCCAACTCCCTTTCCCTACCTGCCTCAGAGTACCTTAAATGCTAAAAGTGTTTAGAAAGAACCTGAATTAAGCAAGATATGGCTTACAGATTATTTGACGTATACTTAACAGTTACTGGAGTGTGCATCATTATCTATTATTTTATACCTGTTGCTTGTTCAAAATGTTACATTTTAATAAAAGTAAGCCGCAGCCAACTACTTCCTCTAAAAACCCATTCAAAGACAAACCCATTTTACATAACATATAAACACACCCTGCTCCTTCCTGTGGCTGCAATTTGACAGTAATCAGATTTTTTCTCAAAAACTAATGAACTCATTCCATTATGGGCTTGTGTAGCACGAGTCTCGGTGGTAACCATCGCTGGATTTCACACTAACCACAATCAGTCACACTTGGGATCAAAGTTGGGAGTCTCTGTTCAAAAGAACTTGCTTGTCTTTAAGATTTTAGAGGAGAGTCCCTCAAATAAATCCACATAAATATAAGAAGAACCTGTAAACTCCACAAATACAATGTCTGGATCAAAGTTTGAAAATTCGACCCCTGACTAAATTAAAATTCATTTGTTTTTTAGTGTGGGTAAGGTCACTTCCAAATGTAGTAACTGAGAGCAAAGCAGGAATCAACCTAGGAAACACTCGCTCACAAGCGGGTCAGTATCAACTCTCCAACTCACTTAACATGCATATTTGGGACGGGTGAACAATACTGGAGTACCCAGAAAAACAAAACACACACAGACATGACAAGAATAAGTCAATTCACACAGAGTGTCCTCGGGATGAAATCTGAACAAGCTTTCTGAAGCTGGTAGGCAGCAGCGCTATCCACCATCCCACCCTGAGGAAGATTATAAATTGCTTAAAATCCAGAAATAAAACTCTATCGACACAAGCCGGGATAGATGTTATGTGGAAAAGGTTAATTTTCTCTTAAAGCAATCCTCCACATTGCTTCAATGGTGTTGACAGGCCGTGAATATTTAGAAGGCTGCACACAAGAACGGTCGCTTTAATACCGACATTGCAAAAAATGATGGCGTACACGGCCAGACAGATGGAGAGTACAGTGCAACACTTCTGCTTTGTGCATAAAGAGTTTTTTGTAATTGCACCAGTAATGTACATTTGGGCTGCACATATTTTTAATTGATTATTTTCCTTGTATATTATAGATTTCATGTTTTTCACTAGTAATTTTTTATTTGTTTTAAGCAGCAGGAATTTAAGCAGCCTAAAAGAAAAACATCTATACAAGTATCAAAATAAAGGTTTTAGAAAAAGTCCAGAGAACCAAATGGTGGTGCTCCATGGCTCAGGGGGACCACTGTTAAGACTGTGAGAGTTCTGTACAGTTTAAAGGAAACGGCATAGAGCAGTAAATATTTTGAACAGGTCGCTTTTGTCAGAGCCACAGTTTCCTGTCGAGATTGCAGCCTCCTGTGAGCAAAGGAAGTGAACTGTACACGAATAAATTAAACCTGCTTAAGGTACTAGAAGCCTTCATGTGCTGAAAGTCAAATGATATAAAATAATTAATGTAGTTTTACAGTTGGAAGTTGACCTATTTCAAGGGGGACTGAGACTCCGCACAAACTCGAACGTCTTTTATGTGAAAGGATACCCAACCACTTTGGTCTCTTTGAGAAGCTGTAATCAAACTACCAAATCACGATAATTAATGAAGCACGTGGCTTTATTACAGAAGGGTTTTATCTTCGTGACCATGTCAAAGACATCAAGGGGTGGTGCAAAAAAAAAACAAAACAAAATAATGAACACAGGCCATCGATATCGTGAATCCAGAAAAATCCGGGAAATGCAGCTGACTCAAAATAAGGCTGTGTATTAATTCATCATCTATCTCAATGAAATGGTGTAAAACTATTCAGCTGCTCATTCTTAAAAAAAAAAAAGAAAGAAAAAAGAAGTCCGTATTTATTAAGGCGCTCATTGTTAACAGTGCAGCACAGATGAAAAAAGATGCATTTATTCACTGTTAAGTAACTGCTACTACAAACACTCCAAATGCACAAACTGAAAACTAGATACGGTTTTTCTTTTTAATCTGCACAGCTTTGATTCTTTCAAACAGAATAACAAATTTCCTCCGACGACAAGCTTGACTATAAATGAACTGAAGAAATTATTAACGAAAGTAATTAATCACTCAGTCTACAGTTTAAGTGGATTTGCACTAGGGACAGCAGCTGTGTTTACCATATCATCAATGCGCTGAAAACTTAATGGAAAGTAGAATAAGGAATTATATATGTTGCATGAAATAATAATGAAAGGTAAAATATATTTCAAGCAGGAACTTTTGACCGACATGTGGGAACTTTCCTTTTTCACATAATGTATATGTATAACCCATACAATTTTCTAAAGTGATCATGCGGTAAACAGCTTTATAAGGCAAGACACTGTGGCCCGATGGAGCTAGACATGAAACCAAAAGCTTATTGATTTAAGTCCCGAAACTGGCCGACGGTCTTATCGTACATCACACAAGATGAATATCAGTTTGTCAGCTAGCTGTCTGGATTACAAGATTATTATGTACACTAAGTAAAGTCCCCTGCAAGGAGTTGTATAACACATACCTGATTAATCCACCTATATACAGTACATTTGTGGAGTAAAGTCAGAAAAGCATGATGCATGGTAAGACAAGGTACTAATTATTAAAAGACCTCTTCAACTGCCTGCTGGCTTTTAAAATACTGTATCTAACTTACACGGTGTTAATATCGTCCTATGAACAGATACTGCAAAAATGATATCTTTGTTTAAGACTACACACCCCATTAAAAGCTCATAGTTTGCTCATCTTTCCTAGTGTTAGTCTATAACTGCAGCCTGCTCCTCTAGACCCCTCCTACGGGCGTACAGCAGACCACCTCCACCAACCACTGGTGATCAAATTATCACTCCCACCAGAAGCATTAGTCATGTCAGCATGGCTACAGGTTCTGGAGAACTCTGCTTTATCTTTTCCAAGAAATCTCGACTAGGATTTTTAGTAAGTATTGAGCTTGCATCAAGTTTCTGAATTCGATAAAAAAAAAAGGCAAATACGTAAATACCAAGTAATACTGTAATAGTCTGCTCCTACATCACATCTAGGTGCCCAAGCTTCCTTAGGTGATTATAATCTTTTTTTGCCAATCGCTATACCCTTCACTACGATTAGAAGCTACTTTTAATTTCCTTCAGTTTCATCCAATATTTAGGTTTTGTGAATATACTGTATGTGCAAGAGTGACACAGTTGCACATTAGTGAGCGCTGCTGTCTGTCTGCACCACTGACTCTGTATACAAAATGGAAAAGAAAAAAAACTGCAACCGGATGGATGGACGGGAGATTTGAGAATGGATGGGCACATTTTCCATTTTATAATACAAATGCCCACCTAAGGTTGGATTCTGTCTTGTGCCTGGTGCTGTGGGGGTAGACACTAGCCCTGTTACACTCCTAACATTAAAATAGGCCGGGTTAATACATGGCCTAATTTTATTTTCCGATTTATAAATATTTTAGCCAAATATGTATTTTACACTTCAATTAATATACTACTTTGGGAATACTTAAAAAACAGCTTAAGTCAGGAGTCCTTGTCTCCAGTCCTTACGGACAGCAGTGCCTACTTGTAGCCAAGCTATCACAAACTGCATGAAACTAATTGTTTGATTAATTAGAAACATTTACCACTTCTGCAAGCCACAGATTAACATCCCTAAGGCTCACATGCTCCTGGCCATGCTTAATCAATCAATTGAAATTAATTAACCCGTTGATCGCTTTTGATACGTCAACCCTTCATATACACAAGCCCCCCCCCCCCACCAGGCCCCATATCACCACACAGTTCCTCAGTGTGTCTCAGCATCTCTAACCTGGTTGTGAGCTTTACTGGCCATATTTTATTACATACTGAAGGGACAGTGTATTTAAGCCTGATTTATTTGATGTAGCAATAAGCACCTCTAATTAGCATAGTTGTGGAATCCATCCATACATTAATTTCCTATCTACTTTTCCAGTTTAGGACCATGGGGTGCTGGTGTCTGTCCCAGGAACTTTACATGTTAAGCCGCCAATCATTCCATTGCAAGGCACACTCACTCATATCACAGCATTTTTAAGAAACTGCCCATCGGAAGAATACGTACATCTTCAGGATGTTAAAGGCTAACTGGAGCACCTGGAGGAAAGTCTACACATACAGTATCTCACAAAAGTAAGTACACCCCTCACATTTTTGTAAATATTTTATTATATCTTTCATGGGACAACACTGCAGATATGACACTTTGAAACAATGTACAGTAGTCCGTGTACAGCTTGTGTCACAGTGTAAATTTGCTGTCCCCTCAAAATAACTCAACACACAGCCAGTGAGTACACCCCTAAGTGAAAAATGTCCAAATTGGGTCCAATTAGCCATTTTCCATTCCCCGGTGTCATGTGACTCATTAGTGTTAGAAGGTCTCAGGTGTGTTAAATTTGGTGTTATCGTGCTCATATTCTCTCATACTGGTCACTGGAAGTTCAACATGGCACCTCATGGCAAAGAACTCTCTGAGGATCTGAATAACAGAATTGTTGCTCTACATAAAGATGGCCGAGGCTATAAGAAGATTGGCAACACCCTGAAACTGAGCTGCAGCACGGTGACCAAGACCATATAGCAGTTTAACAGGACAGCTTCCACTCAGAACAGGCCTCGCCATGGTTGACCAAAGAAGTTGAGTGCCACGTGCTAAGCGTCATATCCAGAGGTTGTCTTTTGGAAATAGACGTATGAGTGCTGCCAGCATTGCTGCAGAGGTCAGCCTGTCAGTGCTCAGACCATATACCCGCCGCACACTGCATCAAATTGGTCTGCATGGCTGTCATCCCAGAAGGAAGCCTCTTCTAAAGATGATGTACAAGAAAGACAAGCAGACGAAGGACATGGATTACTGGAACCACGTCCTGTGGTCCGATGAGACCAAGATAAACTTATTTTGTTCAGATGGTGTCAAGCGTGTGTGGCGGCAACCAGGTGAGGAGTACAAAGACAAGTGTGTCTTGCCTACAGTCAAGCATGGTGGTGGGAGTGTCGTGGTTTGGGGGTGCATGAGCGATGCCGGCACTGGGGAACTACAGGTCATTGAAGGAACCATGAATGCCAACATGTACTGTGACATACTGAAGCAGAGCGTGATCCCATCCCTGGGCCGCAATGCAGTATTCCAACATGATAACGACCCCAAACACACCTCCAAGACGACCACTGAGGGTAAAGGTGCTGGACTGGCCAAGCATGTCTCCAGACCTAAACCCTATTGAGCATCTGTGGGACATCCTCAAATGGAAGGTGGAGGAGCACAAGGTCTCTAACATCCAGCAGCTCCGTCATGGAGGAGTGGAAGAGGATTCCAGTGGCAACCTGTGAAGCTCGTGTGAACTCCATGCCCAAGAGAGGTAAGGCAGTGCTGGAAAATAATGGTGGCCACACAAAATATTGACACTTTGGGCACCATTTGGACATTTTTCACTTAGGGGTGTACTCATTTTTGTTGCCAGCGGTTTAGACATTAATGGCTGTGTGTTGAGTTATTTTGAGGGAATAGCAGATTGACACTGTGATACAAGATGTACACGGACTACTGTACATTGTATCAAAGTGTCATATCTTCAGTGTTGTCCCATGAAAAGATATAATACAATATTTACAAAAATGTGAGGGGTGTACTCACTTTGGTGAGATACTGTACATAGGAAAAGTATCCAAACATAAAAACAACATATGAGCATACAAAACCTGACAAACGAAAGGAGACCATTCAGTCCATCAAGCTCGTTTGTTTCGCTAATAGGGTAGCTAAGCTGTTCCAATCTTCTTAAAGGTTGTCAGGGTTTCTGCTTCAGCTCCATGTCTCGGCAGTTTGTTTCAGAGTCCAACAACTCTTTGTGTAAAGACGTTTTTCCCGGCTTGAGTTTTAAATGGACTTCCCCTTAATTTCCACTGATGTCTTCAAATCTGTGATTCACCCTTAAGCTGAAAGAATTCTGCTAGATCTACCTTATCAATGCTTTTATGGATTTACTTCATCAGCATCACACATGCTCTCACAAGTGTTGACATGAATTTTTCTCTGGGTGTCTTGTTATGTTTAAAAAAAAATTAAATGATGACTCTAAGTAGGTCACATGAGTGAGTGTGTGCCCTTGTGTTGGACTGGCATCTTGATCCCATCCACTTGCTTCCTTCCATTTACCTGATGCTACTGGGATAGACTCCAGCTCCTTGATGTAAAAAGCAGGTTGAAAAATGTATGAACCGATGCAGAAGTATTTTGATTAATAATGCAAATAGAAACATAAAGCTTAAAAGAACGGCAGCACACCCTGTGAACGCTGGACGACTTTAGAAGCTAAAATCCTCAATCATTGACTTTCTAACCACAACATGAAGCCCATTCTTGGTGTTCCTTTTACCTGGAATTACTGTGAGAAGGTTTGCTGAAGAGCAACTTCTGCCATTGCAAAGAGGGTGCGTGCAACGGTCCTACATCAAATGTGTCTGTGTACAAATGTTGAGGCACTCTTGACTAGGACAGCATGTCTCTGGAACGTGAAAGGAATATGTGATGGTAAATAACTGCTGCTAACATATTTTATTGAGTTCTTTCATGCTTTCTTGTTGTTCATTTTAGAAAAAAAAAAACAAAACTATATAATCCAGTCAGTCAGTCATTGTTCAACCCGCTATATCCTAACACAGGGTCACGGGGGTCTGCTGGAGCCAATCCCAGCCAGCACAGTGCGTAAGGCAGGAACAAACACCGGGCAGGGCGGGCGCGCACACACACAAAGCACACACTAGGGACAATTTATGACCGGCAATGCATCTAACCTGCATGCCTTTGGACGGTGGGAGGAAACCCACGCAGACACGGGGAGAACATGTAAACTCCACAGAGGAAGGACCCGGGAAGTGAACCTGGGTCTCCAAACTGTGAGGCAGCAGCACTACCCACTGTGCCACCCGAATATAATCCAATAACCAAAAATTTAAAGAAAATCTAATTACTGTTTAGAAAGAGTAGAAACCAATCACCTTCAGTTTTGAAATTTACACCAAACCTTGAACAGCAAGCAATGGCCAAAGTATACAAATTCAGACAACCCTCACATGTTTAACAAATAAAAGATGGGAGCTCTTCTTTTCCTCTCTCTCTCTCTCCAAAAGTGGCGGTTAATTTGATCAGATTTTGTATTTCCACATATCATTTTTTTTTTAAGTTGGTAGTCCAAAGTATACCTCCTTAGGTATACTTTGTTAGAGAACAGAACAAAATCTTGGATCATTTAGCATTTTTGGAAAATACTAAAATGTCTAGACTTCTAAGAGATACTTTTATGAAAACACGCAATTTAAAAAAAAAAAAGCAAAAAAATAAAACAAGATGCCCAGTACCAGTTTACAGCAGAAAAAGCCGCCTCATCACTAAATGAGTCCATGAAGGTACAGAAATACTTGATTACAACTTTGGAGCATAAATGTGCACCTACAGGTATACTGATATACTATCTATGTATCTATATACTAAGTTTATAGATACGTAGACAGATTTAGATTGGAAACAGACCTAAGTTAACAATTACTTTACAATTACAGCCGTATTAAAAAACATAAAGTCTATTGATACATAGGTAGATTTAGATTTAGATTGGAAACAGACCTAAATTAACAATTACATTACAATTATAGCCATATTAAAAAACATAAGTTTATAGATAGATCCATCCATTTTCCAACCCGCTGAATCCGAACACAGGGGTCTGCTGGAGCCAATCCTGGCCAACACAGGGCACGAACCAATCGCGGGCAGGGTGCCAACCCACCGCAGGACACACACAAGGGACAATTTAGGATCGCCAATCCACCTAACCTGCATGTCTTTGGACTGTGGGAGGAAACCCAAGCAGACACGGGGAGAACATGCAAACTCCACGCAGGGAGGACCTGGGAAGTGAACCCGGGTCTCCTAACTGCGAGGCAACAGCGCTACCACTGCGCCACCGTGCCGCCCCTGCAAAATAAAATATACAATAAATCCATCCATCCAGCTATATCCTAACTACAGGGTCACGGGGGGTTTGCTGGAGCCAATCCCAGCCAATGAACCAATCCCAGGCAGGGTGCCAACCAACCGCAGGACACACACTAGGGACAATTTAGAATCGCCAATCCACCTAACCTGCATGTCTTTGGACTGTGGGAGGAAACCCACGCAGACACGGGGAGAACATGCAAACTCCACGCAGGAAGGACCCGGGAAGTGAACCCTGGTCTCCTAACTGCGAGGCAGCAGTGCTACCACTGCACCATCTACATAGATAGATTTAGATTGAAAACAGACCTAAATTAACAATTACTTTACAATTACAGCCATATTAAAAAACATAAAGTCTATTGATACATAGGTAGATATTGGAAACAGACCTAAATTAACAATTACATTACAATTACTGTCATAGTAACAGACATCAGCCTATGGATGGATAGATAAATTGTAAATGTAGGTGTTATACACATATATGTAGCACCGGCTTGACATCTAAGGTGGACTGTTATCAAGTACACATGTTTTCTTATCTACAAGACACGGCGATTAAAAATAAAAAATGAATATTTATGCAAAGTGTAAAGCTATTTCAGTCAAATCTTTTTTGAAATGATCTTGGCATCATCCTACTTCATATGCTGCCTTAACATTCATGTGTGAAATGTAATAAGACTCCAAGCTGCTCACAGTAATGGTGTCTGCTTTTGTGTACTGAAGCCTTTGTACCACAATAAGACAAAGTGTAGTTAAATTCGAATTTCCAATTACTGTAGCACACCAAAGGGTTTCCTTTGCACTCTATCTTGGTACAATTACATCCGCCTTCCTTCTTGAAAGCTTAATAAATAAGATTCACTACCAGATTTATTTTTGGTCCGACGTATAAGGAAGAGTTTCACTGTACTCTGTGCACATGACAAAAAAAACCCTGAACTTGATTAAAATAGCATTTCCTATTTGGTGCGTGTTTTTATTAGGCTTACAGTAGAAATAAGTCATTTGCTGAAGATGTGTGTCACTGAAATGTGCAGTATTCCAGATCATGATACTTTGTGACTTAATATCTGTACTCTACATGAATGTAATATTTTACTCCTGTTTTAAATAGAAACTGATCTGTTTAAATTTTGGTATTTGGAATGGTAATGTTTAGCTTTGTTAGGTGTTGTGTGATTGATAATGCCTGTTATGTAAGACAATACATAAAACAGACTTGTTGATGTTCATTTTAGGTACTGTTACTTTGTAAAATGTATCGTTTTGAAAGACAAGAACAGGCTTACAAAGGAGAGCTTAAAGAACTGCCACTAGATGGTGAAATATTTCTTTTTTTCCATAGCACACACACACTTATTTTAGCCCTTAAGAAATATAAGCACGAAGATATTCTTATTATTAAATGCATGAAACGCATGTAAGCAAGATATTTGGTTGAAAATGCTGTTCTCATATATACTGTACCTTAAATGGTGAAATAAAAAATGTTATAGAAAAAGGAAAAAAAAAAAAAAAAGAGAGAGTCCATTGCAAGAAGTAATTCTGGCAAAAACATGTCAAAGACTGTAAACCGAGCAAAGGGTGATGGTAGTGGGGGGTATGGCATTCACACAGTAAGTCTGGCTCCAGTATAACTGAAACCAGGCCTTCTCATATAACCAGTGCAATCTGTTTTGATTTGTAAGAGCCGTCTCTCTCTCTCTCTCTCTCTCTCTCTCTCTCTCTCTCTGTCTCTTTTCAAGCCGAAAAGAACTTTAAAAAACACAACAGCCCTGCATGCACTTTAAAGAGGCAGACTCTGCTGGCAAAATCTAAAAAAAAAACTGCTTTTTTTTTTTTTTTTTTTAAAAAATAAAAGGTTTTTTTTTTTTTTTTTTTTTTTTTTTGGTGATGCTAACGAAAAAAAAAAAAAAAAACCTGACAAACATCTGCTTCTGTTCGAAATTATTCGTAAATACGTTCAGCTTTCCTTTCAAAAGCAAAATAAAATGTTGTGTGCTACTGTACTGTCAATAATCTGATCGTTCCTGTGCCTACAGAACATGCACAAGTTTACTGTGGCATCCTTGAGATTTCTGCCTGGATATGGCATCCACTAAAAGAAATACATGAAAAAAAAAAAAAGATATGGTATAGAATAACAAGCAAAAAAGGTGAAGCTGCAAGGAATGTTTGAGGTGCCCCACACTAAAGCCTTTTCATCAAACAAAAAATGTAAGGGCTAAGGTCAACCTTATAGAAGGAGAGAGACAATGAAAAATAACTAGAAAAACCTCTCTGTCAGAGAGACCTGTGATTCTTGGCATTGTTTCAGTCAGATGAAAAGATGCACTGCAAAAAATAAAATTGCATTAGTTAAGGTTTCTGCTCTGTTTTTTGTTTTTTTTTTTTCTTTTCATTTTAGAAGATTTAAATTGTAGCTTCTATATGCAGGGTGGTTTATGTACCTGTGGCCCCTTTCTCAATATTGTGGGGCACACAATAGTCAAGAAACCTTTCACAAGAGGAAAATTATTTTTTCTGATCGAAACTCTGCAATAAAAATGTAACGCTTCAGTATTCGTCTATTGATAGATTCAGGTCAGCAAAGGGATGGAGTCAACGACATGCTCAAAAGCAGAAAAGAAAGGTGTGATTCTTTATATTGTGTATTTCATGGAGGACTTCATCATACACTATATGTATGTATGTATGTGGATAAGTTCAAATAATGATATTTATATGTGAAGCATAAGAATAAAAAAGGCTGTAGGGAGCACTGCTGCCTCACAGCTTTAGAGGTCTATGCTTGATTCCCAGCTTGGTCACTGTGTGGAGTTTGTATATTCTCTACATTCTCCTTATATCTCAAAGATATCCATGTAGGGTTAGTTGAAAATAAATTGGACCAGTGGTGTGTGTGTGGTGTGTGTGTGTGGTGTGTGTGTATACCTTGCAGCTGTCTGACACCTAGTGTTGATGCTGCTGCTATTGAAGACCCTGCAATGAAAAAGTGAGTTCAGACTTCAAATGGATTGATGGATATAGAGTATGGCTCACACACGTATCTATCTATGTGTGTGTGTGTGTGTGTGTATTCAATTGTGCATCCCTTAACGTCATGTACTACAAAGTACTACTAGTCTTTGTGTGTTTGACCTGAACAGACCAGCAGTGAGTATTTATAATATACTCTATATTGTTACAAATATGCATCTATAGCCACAGTATATATGTATATACATATACAGTTCATATATGGAGAATAACATTTTATTTTGTCTGTAATAATTATGATTATGCATGCACGTTTGAGTGCACATTTATTCTTTTAGCTCTAGAAACTAAACTGCTCATTTAGCTCCATTATGGCTGACCTGATCATCACAAGTACTAGACCTTTAAACCATAAAGGCACCGGACCTGTTACAAATATTATGTATATGTTAAACATTTATATACAGGTTTAGTCAAAATGATATGAAGGACTTTAATGCTACATTACAAATGAACGATAATTCTAACAGTGTCATTCTGTAAAATAACTGTTCAGGATTTACTCTTTCATTTAATACCACTCTTGCTCTAGTAGCAACTGTAGTTAACTTGCAATTATTTTGTTTTAAATTTGCTTGTAGTATGTTTATAGATAGATAGATAGATAGATGTGAAAGGCACTATATGATAGATAGATAGATAGATAGATGTGAAAGGCACTATATAATAGATAGATAGATAGATACATAGTTATGAAAGGCACTATATAATAGATAGATAGATAGATATGAAAGGCACTA
>JANRMT010062800.1:10334209-10344558 GCA_026402145.1 Polypterus bichir lapradei | reverse complement strand
ATCTATATTTATATATATATATATATATATATATATATATACACACACACATCTACATATATATATAAGGTGTTTAATTCAAAAATAATGTCTATATGGCATTACCATTTTTATTCACTGCACTACCTAGTGGCAGAAAGCAAAAACACTTTTCTCCTACATAACTGATGAATCTCAGCCAGTTTCTAATCACTTGGTGTAAACCACATATTTGTAAGTTGAAACTACCAGAATTAAACTCATTTGAAACAGGAACAATCTTTTTGAACAACCTTGTCAATGTATGAATATCTATATCTATCTATAAACAAAGCTTGTCATGAAATTAACGCCACTGATGAAATTAATAAGATTGATTGAAAACATCCCAGAGACAGTGTGTGGAAATACCTCACAAATGACAATTTCTAAGAATGTTTTCAGGAGCAGAAAGACGCATATGTCATAAGTTACATTTCTCTTTAGTATCGGTCTCATTAATTTCACGAATGACCTGCCTATATACAGTATATTTCTATATTTATATCTATATCACAGATCATAGAGTATATATGACCTGCCTATATACAGTATATTTCTATATTTATATCTATATCACAGATCATACAGTGTATCTGACCGGAGGTGGATCAAGGCAGCATGAGATGTGTTGTGCTGTTGTTGTTTACTTGTGTCTCACGTGTGTGTTTTTATACATAAACAACATATACAGTATATGAAAGACATGTTTGATATTTGCTGTTAACATACAGACACCAACTTTAAAGGAAAGAAAGAGCCTCCAGGTATCCAAATTATTTTTGATTTTCAGCCTCACAATTATTATTAGTGATTTATTCCTATTAGGAAAATGTTATTAGCTAGAAACAATTCAAAGCATATTTGACTATACACTCGGGAGAGGCTGAACAAATGTCCAGGAGGACTTTACACATTTTAAAATTTAGAGCCATCATGACAACCTGTATTGTAATGAGCTGAAGGGTGCTAAATTATTAAGCAGTACAATTTCTGCCTTTAAAGTAACGTTTAAAAATCTTTGCTTGTATAATATTTGGGCATACTCATGTGAAGTGAAATAAATCTTCTTTCTATAATTATACCTGATTGCACAAGTTCTTGCAAGAAAAGCAGAAAGAAAAAAAAAAATCACACAAACACACACACTCACACACACACACACACACACACACACAAAAAGAAGAGCAAAAACATATGAGAGTGCCATCCTCCCCCTTTCTGACACCCCCTGGGCCCCCCCCCCCCATCCCATCACAACACCAACGCCAAGACATCAATTCTCGCAAGTCGCAGAAAATTACCATGCATGAATGCAAAAAAGCCTGATCAGGAGTAATTAACACGGCTTCATATGCAAATTTTATTAATGCAGAACTACAAAGTCATTATGCAAATGAAACTTTCGTCAAGCCTCTTGACAAATATTCAGTGCTTGAGCCAGAGAACAGGTTTTCTATTTTTTTTCCTAAAGCGGAAAGAATGTATAACAAGTATGCAAAGTTATTTTAAACTTGAGAAATTAGTTTTATGTTCTCATGAAACTTAAAATCTTAGCAGTAAGACGATGATGACTGGGCATCGGCAATTAAAAACCTGGATCTTGGTAATGACTGTTTGGCTTTAGAGCGAGGTAATGAACCTGTAATGCGGGGGGGGGGGGGGGGGGGGGAAGCAAAGGAAAATTAAGAGGGTAGGTGGCTTTGAGAATAAAATAAAATTTTAAAATTTAAATTTGTACTTTGAAAAATTAATAAAAAAAAAAAAAAAAAAAAACACACACACACACAAAAAAAGCAACGAGGCAAAAATATAAAAAGGTTTTGGAAACGCTAAGAACTGTGTAGATGCTGCATTTCTTTTTCATGGCCTATTAATGAGTCAAACTGCTTTTGCTGTTCCTGGACTTCGACCAGACAACAGGATTTTAAAATCATTTCAAACGGAGCATAAGATGACAGCTCTCTGGATACAATACAGCAAGGCTACCCGAAATTAAATTACCTTAATCTGCTAGTTGGTCACGGTTTGAGACATTTGGTGTCTTCCTTCTTCATACTCTTGAGATAGACAAATACATGGGTTCCTACTGTCACAGAAATTACAGGAGACTCTTTTATACTGCAGCTCAAACTGGAGGTCCAGGAATCCCTATAAGGATGTTAAAAGCAAGCAGCAGGGCTGCAAAATATTGTCAAAAAGAAAAGAAAGAAACTGTCATACAACAGCTGCTTTCTTTTTACGATTGCCTGGTTTATGCCATCCTACCCCAAAAAAAAAAAAAAAGATCAAATACAACAGAAATGGACATCATTTTGTCAAATGCATTTAGGTGGGCCCAGACAGAAAGTGTTGGTCCTCATCCGTCGATGTGTTCTGTTAGTTAGCTTATTTGAACAAGTCTTTTTAATACAAAGGTAATAACGCTCAAATGGGCTCAGATACCACTAGTATTATTAATACCGAGCTGGGTAGAATTATAATTTGGTAAATATCCTTATTGACTAACAGAGCCGGTCTGATCGGAGAAAAAGGTTATTTGACTTGGTTCTGTTTTTCATCCAAAGTACTACTACTATACACATGGTGACTGGGAAGAAGGATGGATTGCAGAAATACAGATGGATGTGGAAATGTGTGCACCAGGTCTGACTATCTGAAGAGTAGCACAGTTTTTTGTTGTTCATCCTTCTAACATACCCAGAAACTACCCCTTGACATTATTTTTGTTGCTTAGTTTTATTGTAAGCTTTCAACAGAAGTGTCCACCTGGCTATTTAATTTGTATATGTATTTAAGAAAACACACCTAATGGAAAAGGAAGCATGCTGTCTAGGAAAGGCTGGATGGGACAGGATGTTCTTTTGATTCTTACTTTTACACCAGAAAGTTTAAAATTCATCATACCGTATAGAACAATAATGGAAATGCTCAAATTCGACCACGTGTAGAACACATGTTCAGAATAGTAAAGCATATTAAAATGATTTTTTCTTTCTTTCTTTCTTTCTTTCTTTCTTTCTTTCTTTCTTTCTTTCTTTCTTTCTTTCTTTCTTTCTTTAATAAATCTATTACCTCATTCATTCACTTTATATGCCCTCCTTTCATGACACCATACGTAGTACGAAGCGCCATAAAAGCCTACCAAGAGCTGGCTTTCTCCACAGACTCTTTTAACTGTTTACTGTCATGCCAGACAGTTAAATCTACTACACATGTCTTGATTTTTCTAAGTCAAACTGGCATGTAATGAAAAGGAATGGCAGCAGTTGTAATCTCGCAGTACGGCAGGTCAGCGCTTATCGCCACCACTTGAAACTCCGGTTAACTTGTGTTCAGCTCTTTGCCCTGTCCCTGCCTGTTTGCAGTTTGCACGTTCTCTCCATACCTGCACCAGTTCTCTCCAGCTTTCTCCCATATCATATCATCATAAATCTAAATTGGCACGGAAAGTGTGAGTGTGCCGTGTGATGTGCCAATGTCCCTACCGCGACTGGTTTCTGTCCTGAACCTTGAACCCTTTAAAATGTATTTGTTTTTTGCTTTGCCGTCTTGTAAAGCACTTTGAGCTACATCATATGTGTCTTAGAAATACAGTAAATGTTGATGTTGATTCTGCTGTGCTGCAGTGGGTTGGCACCCTGCCCGGGATTGGTTCCTGCCTTGTGCCCTGTGTTGGCTGGGATTGGCTCCAGCAGACCCCCGTGACCCTGTGTTTGGATTCAGCAGGTTGGAAAATGGATGGATGGATGGATTCTGCTGTGGTCAGGAGAAATTTGACTCTCCTTGAACCTCTAACTGTAAAACTGGTGTTCAAAAACATGTATATAGAGAGGTATTCAAGCAATATTATTATTCTATATAATATACAAAAGTATGAAGAGGAAGGGATAGTAATAAAGATTATTATACTCTACTACTATTATTATCATTTCTTAACATTTACTGGTTGCCAAAAGATAGAAGCAGGATAAGTACAAGTAGACAAGTCCTGAAGAAGGCAGGAGCCCAGTCTGAGTAGGCATATACGGAAGATGAATTTCACAACATATTCACTAAGCACTCCGTATACCACATTCACAAAAGTCACAGTAAATGCTACACATACAAATGTAGCATTCATTCAAGGAAACGGAGCCCTAATGGGATGTTGCAGGCATGCTTCTCAATTGTCCTTTCGTTTCTGTCTTCGAGCCAAGTGCTGGCAGTGCTTAAGGGGGCGTGGTCTTGTCAGCACATTAATCAGAATGAGTTTTGAGCTGGGAAAGCAAAGCACATGCATGTTTGGGAATGAAGAGGCTCCAGCCAGGTTCTGTCAGTGAGGAAACTCATTGACAAAAGATAAGCACTGACGCAAAGATATCCCAGCTAGTTTGTAAAAACGAATTCCATAGGAAGACGATTAAAAAAGCAAATACACATTTCCTTTAGTCCTAGAGGACAGGCGTGTGTATCAAAGCAGAGCTTAATCCCGTTTTTAATTTCTGACAGGTGGAATGGTGGGTGCAAAGCTTTGTCTAAAGTCTACTGTGGATTTTACAGCTTCACTGTATATTCATGCAACATAGAAAAATTTAAATTTAGGATTTTTTTTTTTTTTGTTTAAAGTAATAAAATGCTAAAATCTATAAATAAGCACACTGATAATCAAAAATTGAATTTGTTTTCAATTCTACTTTCTGTAAAAATTGATTGATTTGTATGGAATGATTACAATAAAATTAATTAAAAAAAGAAAATTTGAATTTGCTAGACAACAGTCTTTTCACTTCAGATATGTATTGTGTGTTGACAAAACTGCACGCCAGCAAAAGTCTGAGTAAAAAGATTTGTGCTGTTTACTGTTATATAAAATTGACCGACTGGGATTTGAGAGCATGTTTTGTTTGTACACACTATTACAGAATATTACTCATGATGAAATCAATGATGCAATGGATGGATTCATAATAAAATATTACATTGTGCTCCCTGCCCTGCTTGTCTTTCCTAACAGATCCATCCATCTATTATCCAACCCGCTATATCCTAACTACAGGGTCACGGGGGTCTGCCGGAGCCAATCCCAGCCAACACAGGGCGCAAGGCAGGAAACAAACCCCGGGCAGGGCGCCAGCCCACCGCATCCTAACAGATTTGATTTTGAAAGAAAGCTGTTATGTCATTCAACGACAGGTTAACAGAAAAAGATATGAGCATTGTTTTGTGTTATTAATAAAAGTTTCCCGGCCTTTATGTCAGCAGTCCTAGTCCATAAAATGCTCGCTTTCATTTATGCCATAAGTCTCCCACTTTCCAAGTTGCTTTTCAAAGGACACTTTGATCTTGTCCTGTTTTTGCAGTATAGCTGCAGCTTCTCAGATCGTTTCATATAGCACCTTTCATAGTGACTCCAGTTAATTATGGGCACGTCATTCACAAATATAACAAACACTTGCCTTTTTTTACTTTAAATATCTGAGAATAACAGTGAGATTGCATGTGTTGTGTGGATTTATGTCTAGCTGCAGGTGTGAGCTTTAAAGATGGATTCTTCAAATTACCGAAAAATGTGGCATTTCTATGTCATTTTAGTTAATCTCTGATAATGTTTCATCAAAATGGCAGCCCAATCACAATAACACTCAAGAGTATCACTCTAAAGCCAAAAATGAGACATGTTATCGAAATCAGGTAAGTGAAAGCATGCTAATTTGCCAACTGAGCCAGTGATTTAACTTTCTTTGTCTATTTGTATTGCATAATAAGAAGCATTGCGTACCAAAATGCTTCTCCCAGGCCATGTCAGACTCACTTGCCCTCGCTCTCTTTGTAGCTAGTCATGTCAAACATTTAAACTTAACTAGATTCATTTGGCGGAAAGCATTTGCTGAGCCCCCATAACATAATGGAGTTAACACTTTTAAGTGAGAAAAGCTCAACCTGTGTTTCAACTGGAATTAACAAAGATCTAGCTTACAAAACAACAAATCTGAGAAAGGAAAAACCTTTTTTCTAAAAGAAATAAAGTAGGTGAAGGAGTAATTGATAATAAAAAATATTATTGGGCAAGTGGAGTTACAATTACCCATCTGGACTTGTTACATCACGCTTAATAATCTGTCACCAATGTCGGCAGCGTGTTAGTTATATTCTAGGGCAGCTTAAAGATGTGGATGCACTTGCTGCCTCTCAGCCCCTTAAGCCCACTTGGATTCGTGGGTGTAGTCCGTGGAATTTACAAAGTATCTCTCGTGTCTGAGTGGCTTTCCTTTAAGGACTTTAGTTTCCTCACACAGCCTTCATGCTGGCTGTAGAGATAATTGTCGACTCTAAATGAAGCCAATGCCGGTGAATGTACTGGCATCCCGCCTTACGCTATTGCTGTCAGATTGGGTTCCAGTTTCCCAAAAACTGCATCCTGGAAACAGGTTCAAGTACTAAATAATTATCTAAGTATATGAATATTAGTGAAAGCTAAAATGGCGTGTAAAGTATAAAGTGACAATCAAGAAGTTCATTGTGAAGCCCGCCATAAGCTTGACGGATTTCATCTGCACAGATCCAATACAGGTTTTTGATTCAAACAATGCATGGATTTATTGAAATCTGATTAATTAACACTGCCATCTGCTGCCTATAATTAAACACTGCATGAATATATGTAGGGAGTTCAAAAATATAAATATATTTCATTTTTTACATTTACAAGAAATGTATTTCTACCCATCCATCCACCCATATCTTTCAGGGTCAGAGGTGACCACTGTCTAGTTCCTCGTTATTTTCTGGCTCATGCCAAGTAAGCTTTCACTTTTTGTACAAATTGATGATCAATTAACAGATTCATTTCTGAATCTTTCCTCAATAAATGTTATTTCTTATTTTCTGGGAGACACTGCATTAAAGCTGCTATTCATATATGTAGCCATTTATTCAAAAATCTCACTTAAACTGATAATTGATTACCAATTAACACATCAATTTCTGAATCTTATGCAACAAAAGAAATACCCTGGCTTTCCAGTACACATGGAAATTAATATTAAAACCAATGAGTTTCTACTCATATACTGTAGCCATGTAGTCAAAGTCTCACTTAACCTTTTAATCATTTGTGAACTGTGCCTATTGTATGTATCCAAATTGACATAATGAAATACGTGAAAATACAAACGTCCCACTACATATTGAAAATTTCGTACCACACTAAAACAAACATTCTGATGCCATGGGGGAAAAAATATAATAATTACACATATGTAGAACTTGTATTATCCAGCAAGGTACAGCTCCCATTTCCCTATTATAAGCCATGAACGCATACGGCGGCACAGCCTCTTCAAACCTCCACCGCACTTATTAATTCTTCCTGCTCTTGACTTATCTCACCCAACTCTAAACTATAGGCCACCTTGACGTTTACCCTCAGAGGACGGTATGATGGCAAGTGTTAACAGGTGAGCATTCTATGGGTACTGCTGGTAATTTGTGCACGCCTATTATCACGAAACAGAAAGAAAATAAACCAATTAACAAAAGATAAATAAAGAAGATCACACTTTGGGATCAGTAGATGCAGTGATAGAATCACCAGGAGAAAGCATCAGCGCTAGAAAAATACCTTTTTATTTAAAAAAAAAAAAAAAATCGAAACTGCTGTCAGTATTTTTATTTTCTGGTGGCTCCAAATAAAGACATTTGCACCCTAAGAATGACCTTGTAATTCATGTCTCATTTGCTGCCTTAATTATTTTTGAAAATATTCCTCTTCGAATGAAGTGTATATACAGTACTGTGTGCTCAAGTCTCATATGAAAAGGGTTCAGTGTAACATGTATCACAGAAGTGGTGAAAATTCAGGAAAACTTTCTTTTTTAAAGAACCCCTGAGTAGAAAAGCCCCACAATGCAGTGTCTTTGTAAGAGGGCCTGTTATTTCCGCATCATGCCATGATTGTTGAAAGAGAAGCACTTCCGCCATTGCAGGTCTTCATGCAAATTAAAATATTCTTATTTGATATTTGTGAAAGGCAATACAGTATGTGGTGAATCATATGTATGTTTGGTAGCATGTGCATGTTATGTTGAACACGAGCTTATTCTGTTTATACAGTAGCCCCTCTCTCACATCAGTAGAAATCCTCCCTCCATCTCCTAATGACTTTCAGCCAGTGCTTTAATTAACATCTGTAAAAAAAAAAAGAAAGACTTACATTTTCATTGTGCTGATGTCAAGTTCTTAATAGACCGTGGCAAAGCCTGATTTGTTTTATTGCTAAAATTCAATACAGGTAAATACTCTAGTGTGCATGTACGATTTGCGAGGAGAATAATGAAATAAGCAAGACGCAAATATTTTACAGACATAGCTTTTTAAGCTAAAATTAAGATGTGCTATTGTTAGGGAGAAAAATGGGCCTGCAATCAGGCTTGCTCTCCTCCTAGATCATAACTCCTGCGTAAATCACGCTTAGTATTTTGAGAAAACACAAATGGGAAAATAAAAAGGGGGGTGGTGACGACGACGACAACAGCGTCACACAATATATGGATTTTTAAATAAAAAGTAAAATGACTTGTTGACCAAATGATTGCTTAATTGACTGACCAATGTAGTTACATGATTTAATATATCACTAGTCCAAATTGGAAGAATGAATTAAGGGAATTAATCGACTGACTAAATGATTCAGCTTATTTTCCAGTTTAACCCATCACCCTGCACAAATTACTTATCAGTAAGTCATTGGCAGCATTGTATCAGTGTAGCAAAATTTCAGTGCTCCAAATGATAAATACTATAATTCATTAGCTGTTTAAAATGATTACATTCAGCTCTTAGAGAACCTGCTCCAGCTATCTGACGTGCTATCGAGTCAGTAAAATACCAGGCATCCATTTTACACCAAGGGTCTGGGTTATTACTCTGCCTGCCATAAAATCCAGCACAAGATATATTTCTAATTCATACCTGATGCTAAAATAAAACGGCAAGAAATTAAACAGCAAAGTTAATTTTGTTGCAAAATATCCCTCCCTGCTACATCTAGAAAAATATGTCACTAAGGTATACCATCCAAGCATCAAGCTGGCAAGGGGAAATAGAAGCTGGCACAAGAGAAAGCTTTCTGCTGAAACAAATCTTTCTGGGCAGGCATTCAAAAACAGGTAGGAAGAGAGCGCTTTGAAACAGGAAGTTAAATTGGCCAGGCACTTTTTGTGCTGCCTCAGCCAAGTACGAATTTAGGTTATCTTCCAAGGTAAGATAAAATATTCTAACAAGTAGACAGCACTGTACATTTCACATCATTCGCCTATGTGGCTCTCCCCCTACAACAACTGACAAAAAAAGAATACACTTTTCAAATGCATACATACATACATACATATAGCAAGCGTTATCTACAACAGTAGTATTTAAAAAATAAACACTACTGTATATTCTGTAGGAATGTATTTTAAAGCACAGCTGATTAGTATCATCCCTGTGGTCTGCCTAACCAACATCTTTGAACAACATACCGTAAGCACTGTTGGCTTTTAATGCATAAATGTCCCTCGCATGACATGCAAGATTTTGTTGTTCTTAAAATGTGAAATAATTAGAGGAAAAAATATCAATTAACATATTTAATTATAATATTGCATACACTTTCATGCTACCCCTACACTAAGAAGGAAAAAAATCTTTTCAGAATATACCTTTGTCCAAATACAGCTGGCACTGAGGTGGTGAATATATTTTGCTCTTATCCAAAAAAAATAATTACAAGTATCCATGTCTTGAACTGAATTTTATGCATATGTGATTATATAATACTCTCACTAAATGGAATAAGGTAGCAAACAGATGTGAATTTCAATCACTGCTGTTTTTAACAAAAATTGTTCATAATTGTTCTTGATAGATAATCTTCTTCAAGTTAATTATTCATTTATATTTTTGTACATTTGCTGTGATCATAAAAAGACAGCTATTCATTCAAGAAAAAACAACCTTCTATGTGTAGCATGTCTGCTTTTGGTTCAAGACAGATGGTAAGGGTTATGGATAAAGAGATTAGGGGATAGATAGATAGATAGATAGATAGATAGATAGATAGATAGATAGATAGATAGATAGATAGATACGAAAGGTACTATATGATAGATAGATAGATAGATAGATAGATAGATAGA
The DNA here is from genome assembly GCA_026402145.1 of Polypterus bichir lapradei. Taxonomy (NCBI): domain Eukaryota; kingdom Metazoa; phylum Chordata; class Cladistia; order Polypteriformes; family Polypteridae; genus Polypterus; species Polypterus bichir. Next base: position 10,334,380 of record JANRMT010062800.1, on the reverse strand, counting down.
TAGATAGATAGATAGATAGATAGATAGATAGAAATGAAAGGCACTAGATAGATAGATAGATAGATAGATAGATAGATAGATAGATAGATAGATAGATAGATAGATAGATAGATAGATAGATAGATAGATAGATATGAAAGGTACTATATGATAGATAGATAGATAGATAGA
>JANRMT010062800.1:10288317-10300333 GCA_026402145.1 Polypterus bichir lapradei | reverse complement strand
AGATAGATAGATAGATAGATAGATAGATAGATAGATAGATAGATAGATAGATAGATAGATAGATAGAACAATTCCAACCTCAGATTTTCCTTTCAAAGATAAATGATAAATCAACTGTCAATAATCAAACCTTCATAGATTTTATCGCTAGAGTTCTACTTAAGAGTATTTCACAGGTAGCAATTCAACACTGAAAAAGAAAATGCAGTACATAAGTATACTACTGTTCATCACTATGCCCTCGTCGAATATGAGTTACGCCAAAAGTGTTCTTTTTTATTTTAAAAATGAATTATTATCAAATACAATTGTGTGTACAGTGCTCAAAATGTACATCTTAAAACATACTCAGCCCCGCTTCATTTGTCATTCAGTGCCCTTCCCCCATACTGCTCCGAGATGCCACATTATGAAATAGTTTGATTCAAATGTTAACATGTGAATTGCACTGTACTTAACGCCTTCTGCTGATAATTTAACTGTCTTTGCAGAATCGGAACATTTATTACTATTTTTATTATTTTGTTTTTGATATTGTCGTAGGCATTTTCTATATCGTCTTTGTTTTTACGGGGAGCGCACAGCATATTTCTATCCAACATGAAATCTGGTGTGATTTAGGCCATTAGTCAGTCGAAGTGCTAAAAGATGGCATATCTGCATGTATTGTCAAACAGCCCCCCCTATAGTCTCAAACTTTAATAAGATTGACAGTTCACTCGAAAGTACCAGCATTGAACACTATCTGATCATTCATCCATCCAATTTCAGAACCAGGGCTATCCAAGACGGGGCTTATTTCGGGGGCTTCAGCGGTAAGGCGCAAGCCAGCTCTGGACGGGCGGCCCCCCAGAACGTGATTAGTAGACGGAAGATAATACCGTTTTTTTTTTCTAATTCAAGGAACTGCTCATTTGGTTTCCACTATTTAGTGTGTAGAAAAAAAAAGACATGTAGACGTGATAGCGCCTCATGTATGAATCAATGCAGGCTTCTTCAAATGTCTATTTTTTGTCAAACTAATTCAATACATGAATTGCACGGCTTTATGCTTCTCAGTAACGTTTACAACGATCCGTTCGCGATTTTCTTCTTTGTTAATTTAACAGTGGGAAAGAATTGAAAGAGTTCTTGTGATTCGTTTTCTCATAGACCTGCTGGGGAGAAATTGTTTTCACTTCATTGCCTTTGTGGGTTTTATGACCTAATAACCTAATAAATGACACTAGCACGAATTGAAATGTTAGGAAAACCACACTCAATATTCATATATATAGAAACAGAATATATATATATATATATATATATATATATATATATATATATATATACCTGTATATGGACATTTCTACTGCCATTCTAATAAAAATGAACTCGCAACCTTTTAATATTTAGCATCATCTTCCTTTGAAAACTTTACACAACACAAAATTTCACACATGGCAGCAATAATCGGTATCTCAAAAATGACTTGGGGTAATCGCATGGCACGATACATGATAACATTTTTTCGTTGAGATCCCACTAATAAAACCAATTTATTTTGCTAATTCATATTTACCTGTAATGTCAAGTAAGATCTGAAGGTGCAATTTTCAGCTTTGTATGATTGCCGGGTGATTTCTTTATTTAAAAGGGTAATGTAAAACAATTTCAGAATGCTCAGATCGCCACTTCCGGGAACGCCACGTTGTATTTATTTAGAAGTATTTGTTTAAAATAAAAATCTATCTATCTATCTATCTATCTATCTATCTATCTATCTATCTATCTATCTATTATATAGTGCCATTCCTATCTATCTATCTATCTATCTATCTATCATATAGTGCCTTTCATATTTATCGACCAATCTATCAATCTGCCTATCTATCGATCTAACTAATATAATGCCTATCCAAATATCTGACTGTCTTTCTGTCTATCGATTAGATAGATAGATAGATAGATAGATAGATAGATAGATAGATAGATAAGCATACATTTATACTTTCTATATATATTTAGCGATTGAAAGAAAATACAAAGTTGGCAAACATGGGAGAACGAAATGTAAAGGCTATATATTATCATATTAACTTCATGGCATTTATTTTCCTCGTAATGAAACTGACACATTTTTTCCCGTATATGAAAATATTTTTAGTTTAATTTTGAATTAGTGTTATAAAAATAAAGCATATTTTGCAATACGTGCGTTACTGAGTATTTGCTACTAACCGAGTATAGTCCCTTTCAATGTGGTGTATATCCATAAATTGTGTATTATTGTGCATGTTCAGTTAAAGTTTTATAGTAAACGTTTAAGAGTTTCGAGTTTGATTAAATCTGTGACCAAATTCCCAGATGAGAAACGCAGGTTTTAAAAAGAAGAAGACTAAGCTGTGTAGTGCTATCAATTATGATGTTAATAATGAGAGGTTTCGGGCATTAATTTTCAAATTTGTAGACCAACAGCACCCTCCACTGTTCATTTTCGTGCACTGCACAAATGTTAAACGTGCCAAAGCATGCAAATTACAGCCAAGGTGCCGTCTAAGCTTGCGACCGCCGCTTAATGGATATTCACAAGAGTTAACTCCAAACAGAAAGTATCTATTAATAGTTAAAATATAACAAAATAAAGGCGTTGCTCGATTTTTCTTTCGAAGTCCTTACTGAAGTCGTGTCAGATGCATTCCAGTTTACAGGAGGATGCATATTCCCAGGTGCTTGTGAATTCACACACCCACTCGCGCACGTGTGTGTTTATCGTAGTTACCTTCTCTTTTTTGATTCCAAGCCACAATGGAGTTTTTATTTGAATCCCTTAACAATATATGCTGTGCAGGTTTTACAATATAAAAACATACCAATATGTATTTTCCTTAAAAATTAAATATTTATCATTAAATTTAAATTGTGTATCTACATTCCCATTTCAAATATTTCTTTTCGGCAAAATAAATCAACAGGAGTAAAGAGAAGTCACAATCTTTAAATTTCTTCATACTGTCATAATTATGTTAATCAAAATTGCTTTGGCCCCATGCTGTTTTTCTCTTCACAAGCCAGCCTGTAACACTTGAAAATATTTAAAGTTTTTTTTTTTCTCCTTGTCTTTTTATTTTTTCTTTGTCATCTAACATATTACAACATAAAATAAGGATTCTTGTAGTTTTTTTTTATATTCTTTAAAATTGTATTGAATTGCCAATGTAATTTTAATATTAAAATGGTTTATTTAAATTACACAAGAGTGATATAAAATCATTTTCCAAACCCATCCATTCTAATGCATTTCATGAATGAAAAGTAAAAAGTTAAAAAAAGGACCAAATTATGAAGTTGTCCACCGCTATTGTGTAAATTGAAAACTGAACAAACAGCTTTCTTAAGTCATTTTCTGCCCTTTCAGTGTTGTTAAGAACTGAAGCCCACCAAAGCAGTGTGGCAGGGACTAGCCCTGGACAAGATGCCAGCCTATCACAGAGTGTAAAACTAAATCCGATGCCCGTACCTGTCTTAGCTATCCAATCAGCTGTGTACAGTTCTTTCTGTTCTGTATGTGTTTGCATTATTTTGGCTCTTAAAGATGATTACATAACGGGGTGTGGAGCTGAAGTCTTCATTTGAGGAAGAGGAATGAAGATACAGATTTTATTGGGCTGCTTTTAAATCCAGGGTTGGAAATAAAATATATTTTAATTTTACCAATATTTATCAAAGTTCATTAGTAGACATTCATCTATTCGTTACAAAATATATTTTTCTAGCTGTAGTTTGTAGCTGCTGAAGCTTATCCTAGCACCTTTAGACGCTAGGCAGGTGCAGAGTAATTCATCACTGCAAGCATTCACGCAGCATCACACCCAGACTCACTCATACGGAATTAAACAAACCAGCAAGTTTTCAGGATGTGGAAGTAAACTGGAGTACTCAGAGGAATCTCGGACTGGCGCAGGGAGAACATGCAAACAGAGCCAGGGCTAATGCAATGTTTCTAAATGATGGTAATAGGTGAAGTGTCTAACACAATCCTGGCACTATCTTCTATTCGCTTCATCCAATGAATGATGGTGAAGTTATAGGGAACTGGAGACATATGGTATGACTTCATTAAGAGCAAAAAATGGCGATTATGGGAGTTCTAGGGCGGCACGGTGGCGCAGTGGGTAGCGCTGCTGCCTCACAGTTAGGAGACCTGGGCTCACTCTCCCTGCGTGGAGTTTGTATGTTCTCCCCGTGTCTGCGTGGGTTTCTTCCCACAGTCCAAAGACATGCAGGTTAGGTGCATTGGCGATCCTAGTGTGTGCCCTGCGGTGGGCTGGCATCCTGCCTGGGGTTTGTTTCCTGCCTTGCGCCCTGTGTTGGCTGGGATTGGCTCCAGCCGACCCCCGTGACCCTGTAGTTAGGATATAGTGGGATGGATAATGGATGGATATGCGGGAGTTTTCAGAACAAAGACTTTACATTCTTTAGTGTTATTAGTGTTGATCAATTAAATTCTCCAAAGCTGTGTTCACAGGGGGCTTTGTACGTTGGATATCTTCCTGGAAATATGCTGTATGGCCAAGTTAGACCAATTCCCCCCCCCCCCCCGGAGCTCAATGATGCTTTGCAAGGTCAGTGTGACAACACAGAGTTGTGGAAGTCAATGCAGACCCCCGAGGACCAAAAAACTCTGATCCTAGAAGTTGGCCAAAAATTACTGTAGAGGTTGCAAATACATTTAAATATGCACATAAAAGGAAACTGGAAATGTGTCAGTGTATTTGTGTCTCAAAAGTAATGTTTTATTTGTATGGACTGGTATGTTACCTGTGTGTAACACTGAGTCTACCCCATTAAAAATATTACCCAGAGTGCTGTGCAGTTGATGCAGATAGGAAGGAGTGAAGAAGCCACGTAGTTTAGTGTTGTGCTTGTTTGATAGCAGCGGCGGTGAATGAGCAGTATTGTCAGAAAAAAAAATAAAATACAACAAATTTTTGGTTCAAGAGAGGTGAGTACCTGCTAGTGAATCTGGGGGGCAAGCCTTACTGAATTCATGCATCCTGTCTGCAAGATATTATAATGACCAGGGGATGCGAGAGATGGAGGATTGCTGGTGAGTGGCCCTAAAAAGGACCATTACCCACAGCTCAAGTCTTTAGCTGCACCACAGTCTCCTGATCGCTTTGTCCTTTTGTCCCTTCACGTACGCCGCCCAACTCCACCTCCCCTGGGGTCAGAGGCAACCCGTATGCCACACTATTCCCCTGGCTCTCTGGGAGCCTACCCAAGTCCATGGTCACTGTTGGCGACACCTCGGAAACGGATGGGCTTCAGCAGCAGGGAGACATGTGCGATCAAAGTGCTCTTCTAAGTGTTATGTCTGTACCCTTCTTACCTGTTGCTCACAGCTGGCTTCTCCAGGTGTTCCCGTCCCCTCAGGCAGTCCGCGACCACCTCAGAAGAATGTCCATCCGAGGTCCGGACCCAAAGCTCATTACAATATTTTACTATTCTGATATTTCATTTTTAGTTTTATCTCAGGGAGGCATGTTGGCACAGTGGTTAGCACTGTTTCTTCACAGACCAGGTCACATTTTTTTGGCCATAATAAACGGTCTAGCATAGCTAACTGATGTTTCCTTAGTCCTCACAGGCCATTGCACCATTATACTACAGTTCCTCCTTCCAGTTGATTTCAATACATTTTGATGAGTTCAGCGAACTTTGAAAACATTTACACAGTTTTGCTGAACTAAAGATGAAGGAAATTCTGCAGGGTTCACACATCACTAGTTTTTAAAGAAAGCCAAATGGATTCTTCCCACCTTATGTTCTAATAGAAAGTAGCAAAGTCATGCAATGAGTAATAATGGCACGTCCCAAACTGTGGGTCCCAGTTCAATACCCAGTTGAAGCTTACCTTTTCCTTCACCGTTTCACTGTTTACAAGGATCACCCCAGGGGACTTTAGCTTCCTCCTGCTGTCTAAGGACATGCTGTAAGGGTGAAGGGTGACTCTAATCTATCCTAAAAGAATCATTCTTGAGGTGAGCTGCACTGAAAAAAGTATAACCTCCATACAACTTAAGATAATTAAGGTAATGATTCACACCTGCGGTGGGCTGGCGCCCTGCCCGGGGTTTGTTTCCTGCCTTGCTCCCTGTGCTGGCTGGGATTGGCTCTGGCAGACCCTCGTGATCCTGTAGTTAGGATATAGCGGGTTAAATAATGGATGGATGATTCATACTTAATATTTTTAATCTGAATCAATATAATTCTTTTTAGCTTATTGATCCCACAATTTTTAAGTCGAGGCAAATCATTTAGAGTGATTGGGTGCAACTCACTTGTTTTATACTGAAGTAAATCTATTTTTTAAGTTGTTACAATTGGCGGCTTGGTGGTGCAGTGGGTAGCACTGCTGCTTTGCAGTTAGGAGACCCGGGTTCACTTCCCAGGTCCTCCCAGCATGGAGTTTGCATGTTCTCCCCATGTCTGTTTGGGTTTCCTCCCACGGTCCAAAGACATGCAGGTTAGGTGCATTGGCGATTCTAACTCGTGCTTGGTGCGTGCCCTGCAATGGGCTGGGGTTTGTTGGCTGGGATTGGCTCCCGTGACCCTGTAGTTAGGATATAGCAAGTTGGATAATGGAGGGATGGAAGTTGTTACAATTTAAAATGGTTTATTGGTTGTAACCTGTTTTTATTCTATTAGAAATATTATGAACATAACACATTCCAATGCTGTACTTTTTACATTTATTTAAAAATCTAGTGCAAATACACAAGCATTTTGCAGTCTAAATCTTAAATACACAACAAAAAAATTATTAGATGTTTCTACAGCTTTCTTAAAAGTATGTTTTATTACAATTTCTTATACTTAAAATTAACAGTTGAGAAACAGGATTACTTATCAGAAATCCTCCGTTATAAAAGTCTGCTGCTGAAAATGACCAGACCGGTATAGCCACGTCCACTCCACTCGGGAAAGTGTTTTTCTTTTTTGGCAGTTGGAAAGCCAGCACACTGGAAAGTTCGACCGGAAGAAAATACAAACGGCTGCTCCCACGCAGCACACGATCAACCTAAAATATTAGGTTAACTGAAATAGGATTTTTATGTTTATTCCCTCCACCATAACTTACTTTGGTACAAACAATTTTTTTACCTTGATTGAGATCTGAAACCAAATATTTCAAGCTACAACACTAAATGACTAATCTTAAGTTGCTTGAAAGAGAAAATTTACGTTGAATGAACAACATCAATGTTAGACTTTTTTCAGTGATGGCCTCCTGTCCTGTGTTGTGCCTGCTGCAATTGAATTTGGTTCTGAGTGACTCTCAATAGGAGAAAAGTATAAGAAGTCATTTTAAATACATAAGGGTCTGAAAATGAGCAGCTTTTTAATATTGTAATTTGTTGAGCAGCTTTAAAACACGCTTGATGCTGTAATTTGTTCACGTGTTGTTATTGTTGCTTCCCTGGAATCGCCTATTGATTATAAGAAACCAGAAATGCTCACAGGCTGAGGGGCTGTAATGAAGTAGAGTGATCGACTTAACAGAAAGTTCTGTCTCTTGTCTTTCTTTTTTTTCCTTTTTTTTTTTTTTTTGCATTGTTAGTGTGTTTTCTAATGAGTCACAGAGGTTAAAACAATAAATCCAGCTTCAGTGTACGGAAGCGACAACCCTAAATTAATTCCTCTTCTGCTCATGTCGAGCTGACAAAGTTCTGTCAGTAGCCTCTCAACAGGAATGCTTGGATAAAAAATTAGGATGTAACTCATGGAAAGATATGAGAAGAAATAATGGCATGCACTGGAGAATGGCAACATCTAAAGGTTTTTATTACTTACTTCCATTTATAAAATGACAAATTCATTCAGTTAAGTTAACAAAAACTGAATCACCTATTTGCCTTATACAAGGACGCTAAGATGGCATATGTTCAGAGGCTCAGTTTCTCGAATAAATCAATGTAGCTGCTCCTTTTCATCCAGACCAGTTATTTTTTTTAACTAGGAACTAGAAGAACAATAACAGAGGGCGTCATGACAGCCATATGTAAGCCTACCTATGCACTGCTGACACCCACAAATCCATCTGAATGTCTCCATAAACAAACTCAGATTTGAACATTTTGCCTTCTCTTTTTTACTGTTCATTCTTCAATTATGTCCCATCTTTCAGATCAAGGATTAACTAACAGGGTCAATCCTGTCACTCAATAGACTTCTGCTTGTCCCCTGGGCACACTGCACTTGTGATGCCCTGCTTTACTTTTAAAGGCTGCACACCCATAACTACTCCGTCTTTGCCTGCTCTGCTGTATGCTATTGCAGAGTCCTTCGTTCCTTTCCTGGGCTTCTCTGCTGCCACCTACTGGGAAGAGAATCTAATGAGGGCCACAAGGCACATCTGGTTGTCAAATACAGACGACCCCTGAAATTCACGTGGGTTGCATTCCTAGAGCACCCGCGAATTGTGAAAAACCGTGAATTTTGGATGTAGTCAAAAAAATACCAATAAATACCTATTTTTATAGTTTAAACCCTAAATATGCCCCGAAAACACTTTAATTTCATTTCAAACTCAGCTTAATACATTACCCTAAAAAAAGAATGTAAAGGTAAACCCGTCTACTGCACAGTACTGTACTGCTATGTCTCCCACGGTGCTAGAATGTAAAATACCGATGTTATCGCTATACGTACTGTAATTCATGCAAGCACATTTTCTTTGGTATACGCTGTCATTTTCTTTGGTATAAGTAGGGTAAATACGTAATCATTTAATTTAATAAAAATACAGTAAAATGTACGGGTACTCACCAATAATGAATGATATTGATTGAAGATGATGAATTAGCTGTTCAGTACGATGAAGGTATGTAATGAAGATAACGACTGCATAGCAAAGCAGTGGATTTACAGCTCCTCGGGTGGCTACTGCAGCATAACGTTTTAGTTCTGGGAGCAAATCCAGTAGTTCAGCCTTCTCCTGGACTGTCTTAAACTTTTTTAGTCGCTTAGGTTCATTGACAGAAGCCTTAGAAGGTGCAGGGCGTTTGGGTGGCATCTTAGGGCTTAAGAAGAACAAAACGAAAAACACGAGAACGCTCAGTGAAACATTCACGATACCTACATGCGGTAAACACGGTAATGATACGGGAATGCTGGGCTGCATCTGCCGGAGATGCATCACAGAGCAGTAACCAATCAACAGCAGGAGAAATGAATAACACTCTCGGGTTGGCTACTTTCACCATCACAAGCCACCTTTTCCTCTACAGTTGCTTTGTGTTCTCTCTACAGTACAGTATTGCCACGAAAAAAGGCATAAAAAATTGCGGAGGATATTTGTATTTTCCGCTAACAATTATTAGTTAGGTTCTAAGGAAAAATCTGCGAACGACTGAGGCTGCAAACTCTGAACTACTACTGTACACCAATAAACATGAGTTTTTAGGTACCTAGAATGTGATTCTGCACCTACCACCAGGAGGTCCACTTTCTCCTGTGTGACCCACCTGATGTGAAAGTGGCTTTTGACAGGCCATCCCATTAAAAATGTTGGTCTAATACAGGGGTGCCCAATACGTCAATCGCGATCGACCGGTAGATCAGAAAGGTAGTGCAGGTAGATCGCGTTGCATTCAAAAAATGTTTTTCAAATGTTAGTCTCTCATATGTCCTCCCTATGGCATTTGCCACTTGATTGACATACGGGGCGGCCAGTCTGAGATCTCTTTTCTTCTAACACACTGGTCATCCTGCAGGCACGATCAAACGCGCAAGCTACTGCAAAACTCCGGCTTTGATCTACTTAGCCTTCCAATTTATATTGACTAAAGAAGGGATTTAAAAAAAAAAATTGTTGTTTATGGGCTGGATGTGGAATTGGAAGAGGATTTTTTTCTCTCACAATGTCACAACCGAAGTGTGTTTGTCTGATCTGTCAATCTATCATTACTATTCCAATGAAGGAAAATGTTGAAAGGCACTTTCGAACTGTTCATAAAAACTACGAAACTGACTTCCTTCCGAAAAGCGATCTGAGAAAGAGAAAGGAAAGGGAACTAAAATCGCAGTTAATCCGACAGCCGTCATTTTTCACTCAGCTGAATTCAAAAGCAAAGGCAGAAACACCGAAGCATCGTTCCAGGTGAGTCACTCGATCATTAAGCTTAAGAAGATGGAGAGATGATAAAAGATGCCTTCGTTGAGGCAAATGGCTAGGGAAAAATTCCTGCTGAGATTTCAAGACCCCTGGCCAGAGAAAAAGGAGTTTCTCCTCGTCATTAAACATGCAGGATACAAGCAACTTAATAACGGTCAATGGATGCTAGACTTGCCATTTTTTTCCGATCTGACCAACATGTTGAATGAGCTTAATTTACAGCTGCAAGGAAAAGAGAAAACCATGGTCAATATGATTAGCTCAGTTAATGCTTTCAAACGAAAAATGCAACATCTGTCCTCAAAGCTGCAGCACCTTGATTTGGGGAACATCCAAAACCTCGCGTCAGAGCTGGAGACGCAATGGAAGGCGTGTGTTCAACTTGACAGCATGCGCTACACAGAGCAGATTGAAAACTGTCTGTCAGACTTTATCTAATGGAAAAAAAGTAACAATTCGAGTGTCGCCCAATGTAGCGGAGTAAGAGTAGCGTTTCTTCTTCACAAATGTGCTCAAGTAAAAGTAAAAAGTATGGTGCAGTAAAACTACTCTTAGAAGTACAATTTCTTCAAAAAGTTACTCAAGTAAATGTAACAGAGTAAATGTAACTCGTTACTACCCACCTCTGATATACAGTATACAGTGGTGTGAAAAACTATTTGCCCCCTTCCTGATTTCTTATTCTTTTGCATGTTTGTCATACAAAATGTTTCTGATCATCAAACACATGTAACCATTAGTCAAATATAACACAAGTAAACACAAAATGCAGTTTTTAAATGATGTTTTTTATTATTTAGGGAGAAAAAAAATCCAAACCTACATGGCCCTGTGTGAAAAAGTAATTGCCCCCTTTGTTAAAAAATAACCTAACTGTGGTGTATCACACCTGAGTTCAATTTCCGTAGCCACCCCCAGGCCTGATTACTGCCACACCTGTTTCAATCAAGAAATCACTTAAATAGGAGCTGCCTGACACAGAGAAGTAGACCAAAAGCACCTCAAAAGCTAGACATCATGCCAAGATCCAAAGAAATTCAGGAACAAATGAGAACAGAAGTAATTGAGATCTATCAGTCTGGTAAAGGTTATAAAGCCATTTCTAAAGCTTTGGGACTCCAGCGAACCACAGTGAGAGCCATTATCCACAAATGGCAAAAACATGGAACAGTGGCGAACCTTCCCAGGAGTGGCCGGCCGACCAAAATTACCCCAAGAGCGCAGAGACGACTCATCCAAGAGGTCACAAAAGACCCCAGGACAACGTCTAAAGAACTGCAGGCCTCACTTGCCTCAATTAAGGTCAGTGTTCATGACTCCACCATAAGAAAGAGACTGGGCAAAAACGGCCTGCATGGCAGATTTCCAAGACGCAAACCACTGTTAAGCAAAAAGAACATTAGGGCTCGTCTCAATTTTGCTAAGAAACATCTCAATGATTGCCAAGACTTTTGGGAAAATACCTTGTGGACTGATGAGACAAAAGTTGAACTTTTTGGAAGGCAAATGTCCCGTTACATCTGGCGTAAAAGGAACACAGCATTTCAGAAAAAGAACATCATACCAACAGTAAAATATGGTGGTGGTAGTGTGATGGTCTGGGGTTGTTTTGCTGCTTCAGGACCTGGAAGGCTTGCTGTGATAGATGGAACCATGAATTCTACTGTCTACCAAAAAATCCTGAAGGAGAATGTCCGGCCATCTGTTCGTCAACTCAAGCTGAAGCGATCTTGGGTGCTGCAACAGGACAATGACCCAAAACACACCAGCAAATCCACCTCTGAATGGCTGAAGAAAAACAAAATGAAGACTTTGGAGTGGCCTAGTCAAAGTCCTGACCTGAATCCAATTGAGATG
>JANRMT010062800.1:10262743-10273317 GCA_026402145.1 Polypterus bichir lapradei | reverse complement strand
AGAATTCTGCCTCATTTGAATTATACTGTAATTAGAAGACATCATTTATCACAACACAGAAACTGGTCTTTTTTCTTTTCTCAAGTTATATCTTTACCTTTCTTAGAGTAAATTCTTGTTATGATTTATAATCAAGAAGGAAAGAAAATGTAAACCAGCACAAACCTATCATTAATTAAATATATTAATTTAAATGACTATTTCTCCAAAAAGAGTCTAAAACATTTAAAGATGCCATACCATGCCATTTTCTATGCCCACTTAATCCTAAGTAGGGTTATGGGGGAGCTGGAGTCTATCTCAACAGGCATAGGGTGCAAGACAGAAACAATCTCCCAAATTTCTAAAACATTAATGAAAATAATTCAAAATAAAGAAAAAAAATCCAAAAATTAAAGGTCGGCACAGAGAAAAAAAAGAAAACCAAAATACAAATGAACAGAAGACCACATGCAATCCCATCAAATATCTCATTAATTCATCTCACCTCAAGACTAAAGTCCAAAAGAAAACCAAAAGTAAAAACAAAACATAAACATTGAAAAGATCCAAAAACTCACCATGCGGAGAGCACCCACAGTGCCAAAAGCAGACTAATACCACAGACTGTAATAAAAAGTACATGAAAACATTAGGAAGACAAACAAGTGAACAGGAGTAAATTACAAGAACAAAGTAAAATGAGAAATATTAAATGACTGAAACAAATTTCTAACATTAAAACAAATTAAATGACTCAAAACTAATCTCTGAAATGAATCAGAGACTACATTTATCATTAGAAATTTCATTATCCATGGTCAGCGTTGCTGATATATATGTTTCCTATTTTCTTCATAAACTTTACTTATAAGAAATACCAATAATTCAATGTTCATTACAGTTTTAGCTCAAGGGAATTGTAAACTTGTAATTTTATTTCATCTTTAATAATCTGAAGTAATTTCTCAGTTTAATTACTATATAATGAAAAAGTGGAAATAATATTTCCATGCAGAAAAGCTCCAAAAAGCAATCGAACGATTCTCTGGTTTGCATGCATTTCTTTAGAATCAGTTTTCTGAACTGCCAGCCATGCCATCTTTACTGTCACAGCTGTGAAGAGATTTTACTTTTTATTTCCTGCTTTTAGTAAGTAAACATTTCCTTAAGAATTTCAGTTAAATCAGATGGTGAGAAATATAATCGTGGAAGATATTGTAGAAAATCAGCATTGATACGTAACCCTCAACATTCACATATATGAACAGTGGTCATCACAGCCACTGGCCCTCCTTGTAAACCGTATTCTTTGTAAATAAATGTATTATAGTCTGTGTGTAGTGATAATATTCTTGGACAAATTAGCATTTTTTTTTTCTGACTGGCACATCATTTCCTTTTTTGTTCAATTTTTATTGTGCATTAAATATTTGCCAAAATAAAAAATGTGTAAAAGAACAACAAAAGGAAATTTAAGAAATATATTTTGAGATCTATATCTCTGACATTTAAACAAGATGAAAAGATGAATAAGATGCTTAAAATTATTATACATACTTTTATGATAAACAGACAAAGAAAGAAAGCATCTGTGTCATGTATTACAAAACTCCCTTTCAAATGCACAGTATTACTTTCCAAGGAAATGCCTTTTGAAAAGCTGATTTGCCCGGTCTTTTATAACCAAACATTGGCGGCTGATCAGATATACATTAACATAAGAAAATGACAAAATAAAAAACAAAAAACTGTCAGTTAGTGCCGTGGATCCAGGACCATAAAGCTAAAGAAAGATCTTTACCTACTAAGAAAAGCTAAGGCCGGTACTCCTTATTCATATACTGCAATCACTATGTGCCAAGTCATATTGTAGATTCTGTCTAATTAAGTCGTTTAGAACAGATGGAAATGGCTCAATCAAAAGGACAGCTTTTAATAAATGCAAGACAGAGTTTCCAGAAGTATGATGGAATAGCCACACAGGGGTTTGAACCAGCAGAGCTAATGTTTCAGATCACCACAACTCAAAAACATCATAACGTGAGCCAGAAGTCAAGCCAAAGTTCTGATTACCTTATGATCCATCCATCCATCCACTACCCAACCCGCTATATCCCAACTACAGGGTCACGGGGATCTGCTGGAGCCAATCCCAGCCAACACAGGGCGCAAGGCAGGAAACAAACCCCGGGCAGGGCACCAGCCCACCACAGTACCTTATGATCCTCTGCTTAAATACCTGAAGCGTGGGAATCTTTGGTTTTGAATTTATCGAAATACTCGAATGTCAGCGAAAGTTCATCAGCAAAGAAATCCATTTAAGTTGAGGATGGATGTTTAACATGAACTGCTGAGAAAGAGAGAGGGTTAAACCCGTGCATACATTCAAATCTGTGACATCCCCAATACAAACTTATAACATTTTTCTTGAAATTTCTTCTGGGAGCAACTCACACCAATCTAATTAGTGTAACTGAATTGTACATCTAAGAAATTTCTTCATTTCCTGATTGACTCTCTCAGTCTGTGCATTACTCTGGGGATGACAGGCAGAAGTCTAATGTTGTAGAAATACTCAGTAAATAAAGAGGTGTGTTGAGCCATTGTTATATATGAACTTCCACCATGGACATCCTTTATTTGCACCTACAGAAGGAGTCCCTCACGCTCTTCTTAACGCAGCATGGCAGACTGAAGAATTTAACAGAAAGCTTTTTTTAATCAGCTACTTCATTTATACAACATATTTGAATATATTGATACTTGCCATTGCCCTAATACAATACTGATGCTCTGTACAAGAGAGGTCAGAGCTGACTATACTTCCTTAAAAGGCTGCCGTCTTTCAACATCTGCAATAAGATGCTGCAGATGTTCTATCAGACGGTTGTGGCGAGCACCCTCTTCTATGCGATGGTGTGCTGGGGAGGCAGCATAAAGAAGAAGGACGCCTCACGCCTGGACAAACTGGTGAGGAAGGCAGGCTCTATTGTAGGCACAGAGCTGGACAGTCTGACATCCATGGCAGAGCGACGGGCGCTGAGCAGGCTCCTGTCAATCATGGAGAATCCACTGCATCCACTGAACAGGATCATCTACAGACAGAGGAGCAGCTTCAGCGCCAGACTGCTGTCACTGTCCTGCTCCACTGACAGACTGAGGAGACCCCACACTATGCGACTCTTCAATTCCACCCGGGGGGGTAAACGTTAACATTATACAAAGTTATTGTCTGTTATACCTGCATTGTTATCACTCTTTAATTAATATTGTTCTTTATCAGTATGCTGCTGCTGGATTATGGGAATTTCTCCTTGGGATTAATAAAGTATCTATCTATCTATCTATCTATCTATCTATCTATCTATCTATCTATCTATCTATCTATCTATCTATCTATCTATCTATCTATCTATTATATAGCACCTTTCACTCTATCTATCTATCTACTGTATCTCTATCTATCTGTCTATCTATCTATACTGTAATTTTCACCAATCAGCTTTATATAAATGCTATACTCCAGAAACACATCTCTTAATTAAGCATTATGTAAAGTTCCAAACTAGTTAAACCTATTAAAAGTCTTAAGTATAAGAAATAAGACTTCTCATACGTAAACTGCTATCACAAAACAAAATGCCAAGTTAAATGTTACATATTATCTCTTTTTCTTATCTAACATGAGCTGGTAAAAATGAAGTCAGGATGTTCTAGTTTAACAAGCAGGCCATTTCAAACATTTTTTTCTTTTCCCTTACAACAAATTAACTGTAATTCCCATCATTTCACAACAGCACCTCCCATATTTTGACACAAATTGAGAACCACTCTTTAGAAAATCTGGCAGTGATAAAACCAAAAATTCATACGTACAGAAAGCGGAATGCCGAGTGTGTGTCGCCATGTTCCAGTGCACACATGCCTACTTTGGTGAGCCAGATTTTCAATAATGACTCATTACGTGAGCTGTGTAAAGCCTAGGTTTGCCTGTGAACCCAGGTAATCTAGCACAGGGGTCGCCAAGTCCAGTCCTGGAGGACCACCGTGGCTGCAGATTTTCATTTTAACCCTTTTTTTTTAATGAGTGTCCTGTTTGTGCTGCTAATTAACTTCTTGTGAATTCATTTTAATTGAATTGCTTTTTTTAAGATTTGTTTCCCTGAATGTCTTCATTGTTCCTCTTTATTGCTTCATTTCTTTCTTTAAACAGCACCCAAACAGAAATGAAATGTGACGTGAGGGAGCCAACAGAAGACCAACTAAGTCAGGGCGTCAAACTCCAACCAATTTCACTCCAACCAGCTGCTTAATGCGGCGCCAATCCATCCATCCATTATCCAACCCACTATATCCTAACTACAGGGTCACAGGGGTCTGCAGGAGCCAATCCCAGCCAACACAGGGCGCAAGGTAGAAACCAATCCCAGTCATGGCACCAGCCCACCACAGGACACACACACACACACACCAAGCACACACTAGGGACAATTTAGAATCGCCACTCCACCTAACCTGCATGGCTTTGGACCGCGGGAGGAAACACACGTAGACACGGGGAGAACATGCAAACTCCACGCAGGGAGGACCTGGGAAGTGAACCCGGGTCTCCTTACTGTGCTACCACTGTGCCACCCCACATACCGTTAATTCAGCAGGATTTCCAAGTTTGTAACTTGAAAATGCGTATGCTGTATCGGTTTGTAAAAACAGCAATAACATAATCTTGGCAGCAGATGGCACCGTCCATTAGATCATCCATCCATCCATCCGTTATCCAATCTGCTGTATCCTAACTACAGGGTCATGGGGGTCTGCTGGAGCCAATCCCAGCCAACAAAGGGAGCAAGGCAGGAAACAAACCCCGGGCAGGGCGCCAGCCCACCGCAGGGCACACACTAGGGACAATTTAGAATTGCCAATCCACTTAACCTGCATGTCTTTGGACTGTGGGAGGAAACCCATGCAGACACGGGGAGAACATGCAAACTCCACGCAGGGAGGACCCGGCAAGCGAACCCGGGTCTCCTTACTGCGAGGCAGCAGCGCTACCACTGCGCCACCGTGCCGCCCAGAGGTGCCAATTCTTCTTGTTAGTTAAACTCATCCTTTATTTCTGTAGCTTGTTGCTGCTCTCAAAGTGCATTAGCAGACATTTCTGAAATTGTTGATTTTCTCATTTCTAAGAGCACTGTTAAACTGTTTTGTGGACCTGAGCATATCAACATTCCTGAGACCTTCATCTTTCTTTATTTTCAGATTTTGTATGATGGACACCAGTTGTTTTGGCTCATTTTGTATCTCATTATTGTTTGGCTGCTAATTAAGGAAAAAGAAACAATTCAGGGGTCTGAGTCTTCAAGAACAGGCCAATTAAAATGAATTCAAAAGAAGTTAATTAGCAGCAAAAACAGGTCACTCAATAAAAAAAAGGGTTTGAATGAAAACCTGCAGCCACGGTGGTCCTCCAGGACTGGAGTTGGCGACCCCTGATCTAGCAAATGTGTTAATGACGAACGTCAACTTTTAAAATACATGCTCCAAGAAAGTGCATAATTATTCAAAAGCATTTAAAAGCAATGCTCAAACACCAAAAGACAATAATTTTATTTTCAACCCGCTATATCCTAACACAGGGTCACGGGGGTCTGCTGGAGCCAATCCCAGCCAACACAGGGCACAAGGCAGGAAACAAACCCCGGGCAGGGCGCCAGCCCACCGCAGGGCACACACACCCACAGACCAAGCACACACTAGGGACAATTTAGGATCGCCAATCCACCAAACCTGCTTGTCTTTGGACTGTGGGAGGAAACCCATGCAGACACGGGGAGAACATGCAAACTCCACGCAGGGGGGACCCGGGAAGCGAACTGAAAAAAATAAATCTGATTTTCTAGGAAACCACTTGAGCTCAGGTGAAGTCATTGGGTTGGCCCACCACCTGCAAAACAAAGGGAAACAGTCAAGTCCAATGCATGCTGGGTAACAAATAAATTGGAGAAAGATCCAGGCAGAATAGGAACTGTGTGTATGAAACGTTTCAGAATTACTCCTAGGAATTGCACTAAAAGTCAGACTAGGATAAGAATTTGTCCTTCCTTAGAGTAAGACATGAGAAGTAGCTATGAAGCATCCTACACCCATTCCCAACGAAGAGTTGGAAAGTTACATTTGAGAATGAACAATCTCATGGTTTTATGGCACCCTGATCCTCAAAATGGCGCGTATGAAGGCGTTTTGTAGCTTCCTTGTAAATTATGATAGCTTTTTAATACAAATACTAAGGCTTCACCATAAAGATAATAATAATAATAATAAAAGTAGTAAAAGAAGAAGAAAAAGAAGGAAAGCATTATAGGCAGAATATTGAGCTAAATCTTACATACTTGTTGCGACTTCACAGCAACATTAAGAAGGATACAATTTCTATCCATGGCCACCTGTGTGCTGATATCATGATATCGCTTGTGATTATTATTGCGATTGCCCACCCACACTTGGAACAGTAATTTTGATGTGAGTGCAGTCAATCACACCAACAACTCCAGGAAAGTCAATGATCCGCATGAATGCAACATGCTCTAACCTTACCTCACGTGGGGTGCTCAGGAAATGTACAAATCTGTGAAATTACCTCACATGTTGTAAGGGCACTGAACGTTTGGTGCAAAATTCAACAACTGGCTGGTTGTGACATATCCAAATCATAGCTATTGCAAAGCTGAATTTTCTCCCTGGCCAAAACATGTTGACATTACCTGTACTTTCCTTTTAGCTGACAGCTCATGGCTTCTTGATGTTCTTGATGCTTCCTTTTTCTCCAGCCGTCTGGAGTTTTTTTTTTGTTTTTTCTGTCCCCCCTGGCCATTGGACCTTACTCTTATTCGATGTTAATTAATGTTGATTTATTTTGTTTTCTTATTGTGTCTTTAATTTTTCTATTCTTTATTATGTAAAGCACTTTGAGCTACTGTTTGTATGAAAATGTGCTATATAAATAAATGTTGTTGTTGTTGATGACCATCATCATCAAGTCCTTCCAAGAGAACCCTAAATACAAAGAGGACTGTTTCATTTATGTTAGGTAGAATGCCCAGAGGGGGGCTGGTCAGGTGGTCTCGTGGCCTTGGAACCCCTGCAGGTTTTTATTTTCTCTTCAGCCGTCTGGAGTTTTTTTTTTTGTTTTTTCTGTCCCCCCTGGCCATTGGACCTTACTCTTATTCTATGTTAATTAGTGTTGTCTTATTCTAATTCATACTTTGTCTTTTATTTCTCTTTTCTTCATTGTGTAAAGCAGGGGTGTCGAACTCCAGGCCTGGAGGGCCGCAGTGGCTGCAGGTTTTCATTCTAACCCTTTTCCTAATCAGTGAGTAGTTTTCACTGCTAATTAGCTCCTTTTCCCTTCATTTCAATAGCCCTGTTTTTAAGGATTCAGTCCTCTGAATTGATTTATTTCTTCATTAAATGACAGCCAAACAGAAATGAGACATGAAATGAGCCAACAGATGAGCAGCTAAACTGGGATTTCAAACTCCAACCAATTTCACTCCAACCAGTCTAATAATGAGAAGCTGATTCTTGCTGTTAATTAAGCCTGTTATTTAATTCAATGGCTTGTTGCTGCTCTCATTCTACCACAGCAGTGGCTGCAGGTTTTCATTCCAACCCTTTTCCTAATCGGTGAGTAGTTTTCACTGCTATTTAACTCCTTTTCCCTTCATTTCAATAGCCCTGTTTTTAAGGATTTGGTACTCTGAATTTATTCCTTTCTTTGTTTAACGACAGCCAAACAGAAATAAGATGTGAAAGGAGCCAACAGGTGACCAACTAAACTGGGATTTCACTCCAACCAGTTTCTTAATGAGAAGCTGATTCTTGCTGTTAATTAAGCCCATCATTTAATTCCATGGCTTGTTGCTGCTCTCATTCTGCCACAGCAGACATTTCCAAATCTGTTGATTTTTCTGTTTTTTCTAAGAACACCGTCAAAATGTGCTGGTGACCTGAGAGATCAGCCTTACTGAGACCTTCACCTTTCATTATTGTCAGATATTGTGTGATGGGCACAGGTGAGCTGGTCATATGGTGGCTCGTTTAATGTCTCATTATTGTTTGGCAACTAATTAAGGAAAAAGTGACAACTAAGGGGCCTGAGTCAAGTTAATTAAAATGAAGGCAAAAGAAGTTAATTAGCAGTAAAAATGTCTCACTAATGAAGAAGATGGTTAGAATGAAAACATGCAGCCACCACGGCCCTCGAGGACTGGGGTTCGACACCCGTGATGTAAAGCACTTTGAGCTCCATTATTTGTATGAAAATGTGCTCTATAAATAAATGTTGTTGTTGTTCTTTATGAAGATGGAATGATCACACTTGTTACAAACACTATTCCATCTCTGTCAAATCGAGATCTTTTTCACAAGTTCGTTGCTGTTCAGTGTTTCCCAAACATTCCACATTTCCCACAATGCCATCTTCTGTGAGTTAAGACAGCTCATAAGCTCTCCTAAATCCTGGTGAAGTTATATTAGGAAAACTGATCAAATACTGTTACCGTTACTCCTCAGAGCAGGTAACACATTTGCATCACTATGAGATTTTTGAGCCAATTCCTAATCTGGGATTCTTGATAAATTTGGCCTCCGATCTTTCATACGGCATCCCTTTACTGGCCAGGGGCATAAGATATTCAGACAGACGTAGAACACTGATAGTAAGTGCTTTGAAGCTGGCTTGATTGCAAAATGCAACCATTCCTTTATTTCATTAATTATCAGGACATCTCAAAAGCTGCCTGGTGCAGCCGACTTTCCCCAGATAATAAAATAAGTTTAAAGCAAACAGATAGCTACCCAGCAGAGGCATTTTAATAACCTTATCAGTGAATTTCTCCAATGGTTTCAATGAATAGAAGATTGTTTTTTATTATTATTATTATACTATCACTTGTCAGGTGTTTCTGGAAACAGTTTGTATTTTTTTACAATAGTCCTGACAAACTTTGCTGATGTAAGCAAATTTCCCCAGAGCCTATAACAATAAATACTGCAGCAAGAGTTATGATAAAAACGGAAAAAAGGAACTGCAAATCCAGAAACATACCAGGCATTAAAGTTCAATTAATTTCAGAAAGGAAATCTTTCTCAATACAAGTATACTTTCATTCAAGATAGACATACTTTTTAATAATTCTGCAGCACAGCAAAGAGAGAGATTGTGTGGTGCCTTGTAAAAGAATAAAGGAAAGGTGTGAGTTCAGCAACAAAGTATAATAAAGGTCTGAGGGAGAAGCTTTTAGTAGATATAAAGTAATTCCTCCATCCATCCATTATCCAACCCGCTACTGTATATCCTAACTACAGGGTCACGGGGGTCTGCTGGAGCCAATCCCAGCCAGCACAGGGCACAAGGCAGGAAACAAACCCGGGGCAGGGCGCCAGTCCACCGCAGGGATATATAGTAATACTGTATTTAATTTTGCCCTCAAAACAAATTCACGTTTTTGTCCCCCCCCCCACATACTACAGATATATTTACCCTTCTATTTTGTGAAAAACACAGCAGCAGCCATAATGTGCAAACAAACAAAAAAAAAATCACCAATTGTCATTCCTTTGCCTTCCCTGACGTTGACAGTTTAAATGTTGCAGAAGAGCTGGCTCAGTTTGTAGCCAACAATAAGAAAATGAGAGCTAGCAGGCCGCTGTGGTACGCTTATGAAAAGCAAATGCCCGTTTAAAATTGTTGATGTAAGACATTCTTTTCCTTGGCTCATCTAACAGTGTGCTTCTCCTTTACTGTTATGTACAGAATTACAATTGGGCCTGCCTGAATTGCATTTTTTGATTCATTGATTTGTAATGTCGTTCATTTTTGGTGTAAAAATTACTAAAAGAAGAACTTCTGGAGAAGTTTCAGAAAATCACTCTGATCTGTGACAGAATGGCATCCTTTTCAGGCAAAACCCCTGCCCTGCCACTACTCATGTGAAAAAGTCTACTTTAAACATATTTGGACATGTCAAGATTTGAGTATTTGTAGATAAAAGTGATATAATACAATAAACATCATGCCATGTGTACATTTTGCAGTCCATTGTATACCTTAAATAAACATAAATGCACATTTCACGTGTGGAAAAAATAAGTCCAAGCTGACGTTTATCAATACCTCAAATTAAAATCGGGTGCAAATGATTAGAACGTCATTAGAGAAGGTCTTAATTAAACCTGAGGCATTTAGTTTGGTTTGCTCGTCTTTGTAGAAGTGTGTGTCATCATCATACTTAGATCGGCAGAACCTTCAGAGGCCTTCAGAAAGAATGTTTTAGAGGCTGGGCAGGAATTGTGATCTCCAAACAACTGGAAATCAACCATTTCACTGTTTAGAAGATCACTTACAAGAGGAGAAGATTTCAAACAAAAGCCAACTTCTCCAGGCCATGCTACCCCAGCAAGTTCAACCTGAGAGCAGAACGTAAGATGCTGAAAGAAGTCTCTAAGAACTCCCAGAATTTCACCATGAGATCTATAGGTAGCTGGGTCTACCATTAGATAGATAGATAGATAGATAGATAGATAGATAGATA
>JANRMT010062800.1:10243439-10262733 GCA_026402145.1 Polypterus bichir lapradei | reverse complement strand
ACTTTAATTAGAAAGAGGTTGCACAAATCAGATCTACATGGGAGGTGTGCCAGGAAGAAACTGTTGCCGTCCAGAAAAAACATCAGGGCAAGACTAAAGTTTGCCCATGAAAACCCAGACAAACACTGTGACGTCTTGGACAATATGCTCTGGACGGAGAGTGCAAAGATACAGGCATTTGGCCACAATATCTGAAGACATGTTGATTTGCTGCAGTCCTTCACCCAATTAAAAAACAAATACCTGATTTATAATTTCCATGTCAGCGGGAACAAAGTGGTCACAGCCATCCATTCTTCCATTCTCAAACCCACTTAAGGGTCCATTTAAGGGTCATGCATGATGGGAGCCTCTACTAGAAGTATCAAGCACAATGCAGGAACCAATCCTGGATGAGCTGCCAGATCACATGACATAAACATCCACATTTTGCTCGAACCAATCACATCTGGAGGCACCAATTGTTCTGCCGTGATGAACAAGGCAAAAAAAGACTTTTGAAATAAAGGATGGACTGGGAGGCGAAACAGACAAAAATCAAAGCACAGTTGGGCCGGAGTGGTGGCTCTGAGGCTAAGGATCTGCACTGGTATCCCAAAGGTTGCCGGTTCGAATCCCTGTCACTGCCAAAAGAGATCCTACTCTGCTCTGCTCTGCCCTTAACCTTCAATTGCTCCAGGGGCTGCTGTACAATGGCTGACCCTGCACTCTGACCCCAAGGGGTATGCGAAATGTAACAAATTCCTAATACGAGAAATTGTATAAGGTAAAGAAAAGAAAGACAAATTAACAACCATCTCATGTTAAAAATGAGTTGGTAATGACTGCTCAGAGTGGTGGCATTTTTAAGTAGGATGGAATGAGGAGGTGGAATTGTAATAATGAGCCAAGGTTGAAACAGGAAGGACATGATACAAATAAATAAAGGCAAGAACATGATGTGAGTACATGAATCCAAGGACATCCTTTATTACACCAGGCTGGTGGAGCTCCACCATATTAACAGCTGAGCTCTCTACGGCAAGACTGCCTAATCAAACAGAACAATTTCTGTAATCATTTCAATTCACACCAATATGCACACAGATAAATGGCATATTCTTTTGAACACCCTTATGATAAAACATTATCTAAAGGTTCCAGAACAGTTAAATAGATTAAAAGTCTTGAGTAAGTATCTGGTTCATAGAATAAGACTTGTCATATGTAAACTATTATCCAAAAACAAAATAGAACCCATTTACAATTTAATGTACTGGTACAATTGGCCTATTTAAACAGGCAGACACGGTTTCAAAAATTTTACAAATGTATACTGCACTCCCCCCGTGACCCTGTGTTAGGCTATAGCGGGTTAGACAATGACTGACTGACTGACTGACTGACTATACTGCACGCCTGCTTTGCTTTGGTGTTCTCAATGGCTGCTCAAAGAAACCTCACCAAGAGCTCGATGCCACTCCTGAATGGTTTTCGCATGCATGCCCTCACCTGGAAATGTTGTTTTCTCGTTCTTTTCAATACTTTCCGCATTAAGCACTACTTGACTTAATTTTAAATCCTGTAAAGGTTTGTCTGTTCAGCTCCCTATCTATGATATTTGTAATTAAATCCTTTCCGAATAGTAGCAGAAACCAGTATGCCAAGTGGACACAGCCAAACACCAAACAGAAGGCCACATTTGACGCAAAACAGAAACAAAAATTGGCACCTTTCATTACTGACAATTGTCACAGCCCATTTACTTAAACCTGCTTTTAACAATTTTAACAGAAGAGGCCTTCACATGAACCCAGCTAACTAGCAAATGAAATCTTTACCATCTCAGCACTCAAAATGGAGTGAGCATTTGTTTCCTTCTATGTATTTCCACTATCTAATCTCAAGTTTAATATATAATTTTTAATTGCAATCTGTTTACACTGCGACATACAAGTAAGAAAAGTATTGTCTGTATATTTCTGATGTAAGCAGCAGCTTTTTTAATGTTCAGTGCCTATTCAATTTAACCCTTCAACAGACAGTGACCGAGGTTTACATACAAGACGGTTCAAAGAATGCTTCATAAAGTACATGTTGCCATTCTTTGCATTGCGTGCATTTTCCTCAATTTTTCAGCAGCTTCACATCTACTAAAACAAACATGGGGCACTATAGGTTTGGTATAACTGTAATTGTCTTCACTAGAGACAGAAGCTGTTACTTTTACTACAACAGATGGGCGAGTGTTAAAATGAGCAATCATACATTCAGTGTCCATTTCTTGCTAGAATTTCTGCTCCTGACACTCACTTCAGCTTGAGTGCTGTACCATCCTAAGGGAATATTGGCCATTTGCAGTGGCATTGTTTCAGTTTGCCATTGCTTCTGACTGGAGAGACAGCAAATCTGCTTTTCTCTTGGTTAAAACAGACGTGGTATATACTGTGTATGTGTGCATTCATCTGATGATGCTGAGGCACATTAAACAGACATGGAGAGGCGGACCTACTTTCAATGCAAATAAGCCAAGGAGGGACGTTTTGTCTCAAGGCATTTTGTGACTCTCATTTATCAATATCACACATTAATATACACAGATGAACAAACAGATGTAGCCAAGGCATACTGTAGCACCACTTACTACTGAAATGAAGTGTAATGGACATCCTGTCCCTTAGTCTTTGGATGTATTAGGATAAGTACAAAAGAGGCACAGCTAACTGTAGTACGAGCTTGTGGTTAAGATGGAGGAGTGCAAACCATAACGTTTGATTTACTGTGCTGACTGTGCAAATATGAGAAACAAATACAGCAAGCTAGTGTGCGTTTTTGATTTGTAAATTACCTTAGATAAAACTGTCAGCTAAATGATGCTGATATGAAACATACATATAATGTGTGTGTGTATATATATATATATATATATATATATATATATATATCTTGGGGGCAGCTTGGTAGCGCAGTGGGTAGCACTGCTGCCTCGCAGTTAGGAGACCCGGGTTCGCTTTGCATGTTCTCCCCGTGTCTGCGTGGGATTCCTCCGGGCACTCCGGTTTTCTCCTACGGTCCAAAGACATGCAGGTTAGGTACATCGGCGATCATTAATTGTCCCCAGTGTGTGCTTGGTGTGTGTGTGTGTGTGCACACCCTGCAGTGGGCTGGCGCCCTGCCCGGGATTTGTTTTCTGCCTTCCTGCCTTGCGCCCTGTGTTGGCTGGGATTGGCTCCAGCAGACCCCCGTGACCCTGTAGTTAGGATATAGCGGGTTGAATAATGGATGGATGGATGTTTCCCATTGAATTAAGGAGGGGATTTCAGAGGAGCAACCGCATCTCCTTGGGATGCGTTCAGTCCCCCTCTTTACAACGAGAACGGCAGACTGGCCACAACTGGGGGTTGGGCACCGAAGGTGCCAGAGGGGCTTGCCCCCCAGTATATATATGTAAACATACTGTATATATGTGTTTGTGTGTGTAAAGAGAGTTGTTCACCTTGTGTGTGTCTTGTATGATTCACACACCTGCACACACACACTCATACACACATTCACACTCACTAACGGCAGGTCAGTTTAAACTCCTAAGTGAACCTCACACCCATTACCTTGGGATGTGAGAGGAATCTGGAGAAAAATGGAGCCTTGAGACAGCAATGTTAATAACTGAATAGAAGGATGCAAATTTTAAAAATATGATCTTGTGTGCAACGTGTATAGCAATTTGTGCTCTTTTATTCTATAAATGTGTTCTTGATGTCAGAAGAGGTGAAATATAATAAAATAAAATATGTATTTTATATGTTACATTATAGCAGCATTTCTCAATCTTTAAGTATTTACAACCTGTGTTTTCATAACAGTTTTAATTGTGCCCCCCTAACGTTTTTTTAAAAGGAGCCCACTAATACCAATTTGTTCTTTTTTAATTAATGATATATCATAGATGCTTATTTTATTATACCTACTTAACTTTCATCGACATTTATCTAACTCTATATTTATTTTTCTAGTATCAGAATGTAGTTTAAGTTAATTTGTTTTGATTTCAATAGATGTATTTTTCATATTTTTGATTCTTGTTTTCTTTTTTCACATCTTCGCGCCCCCCTTTTTGTTACTTCGCGCCCCCCTAGGGGGGGTTGAGAACCACTGTACTATAGTATATGTCTTTATATTCAGATGAAAATATAAATGACACGCATACGACATATTTAAGTAATTATTGAAGAATAAGGTGTTCCAAACATGTAAACCCAATTAAAAACTTCACTGATCAAACATACAGTATGTTGCATATGTTAAATGCTCACCTTTTACTGGGAAATTCATTCTTTTATTAGCAAATACAATAACTAAAAGCAAAAACTAAATTTGCTTATGAAGTTAATTTATTTAAATCAAAATCATTCACACATGTTGATTATTTAAATACATCCTAGTGCTTCTTCAGTAGGTGTAAATCTGGATGCTCAACAGCCTTTCCCTTCGGAAGGAGCAGTAAGAAAAGAATCCGGTAAATCAGAACTGCTGCCTTAGCTCCATTAACTCCACATTTCTCTTTCCTCCATTGATCTGTGTCAGGTGTTGGTTTCTGATGTTATTTTTTTATATATCATAGCAATTATTTCTTAGATTTTCTTGTATTTCAAAATCAGAAAAATGCTGAGCTGGTAATCTTAGCTCCTTTTGAAACTGGTAAGAAATTCCAATATGACTCAGTGTTGTGAAAATGTTATCTTGGATTCAGGGAACAACAAGCATAGAAAAGATATAAGAATATTGTATGAAGCAAAACTAAATTGTCAATCGAGGTTTGCTTGCTATTTTTATCACTGAACAAAGGTTAGGGATGTTGGGGAAGCATTTTCTAAAATAAAAATCAGTAATAAATAATGAAGTTTAAAACATTTGAGGAGTTGTTTTCTTGACTTTCCAAACACATGGTTGTGTGAGAACTATTTGGGTTAAACTTTTAGTAAATGCTTCTCGTCACCTTGCTACTAAAAATATGAATAAAATGCTCATTAAAATTAATTCCATGTATATTTTTCAGAATCATGGTGCAGTCTAATTTGTCACAGAAATTCACTCAATTTAATAAAGCTGTGTTTAGTAACGTCCATAAATGCATTTCACCAAGCGGCTCGCAATTATGACCAACTAGCCAACCCGCGGCGTACCATACGCCGCATAATCAGGCCGGTTTTTTAATGATTTTTAATCACAGGGAGAAAATTAACATTTGAAAAATTGGTAATGTAATAAATCAGCAAGAATAGCAACATTGTAACAATGCACGGAGCGAACCAACACACAATCGTCCGTGACTGAAAACTGGCGGACCGCCATCGCACCTTCTCCTCCCAGACGGAGGGAGTGGGGTGGACGGCGCTCAGGCGCGGAGGTCCATTCCGCTCCCTCCATCATGCTAGTCTGCTGATTTCTCGTTCAGTATGCACTGCCTGCTCATGTGCGCAGCTCCAACTAGTCACTTGAGTCGTTGTCGTCTTTGCACAGTCCAGATACACCTGTGACTCACATAGACCTTTCATTGCTCTGTGCGGTTTTGACTGCTTTTCTATATATAATCCACCAAGACACCCGACCACGGTAGTAGCGAGGTGGGAGGAGGGTGTGTACAAAGGGTAGGGACGTAATCATTGAGAGCGTATGAGTCGCACTTAGTGGGAATTACACGGTTTGCAGCCCGAATGGGGCTCGACGGCTTACCCACGCCTCTCTGCGCCGGGTAGACACACGCTCACGCGGTTGTGCGTCGTAACCGAAAACTCGTTTTTTAAAGACTGCTTACTTCATTGTGTTGTAAAGGATTGTTTTAAGGACCCCATGGGATACCCCTCGCAAACCATTTTACACGCTGCATATGGTGATTCACCTCCGCGAGAAACATGCCTCTATGAACAGTCAACGTGGCTCGGAGGTGCATGTGGCCTCTACGACAGACGAATATAAATGACGCTGTTTTTTCTGTGTCGTCGCGTCCGAGTTGGTGGGCGTGGCTCTGTGAGTTGTCGTCGTATCCAATGGTCTTGGAGTTGGTCGGCGTGTATCCTTCCTGCGTGTGCCATAGGTGTCTTACTTGTCGGCGGCTTAGTGAATCCACGCCCCTTCCGGCGTGTCTTCCATGGGTGTCTTGCCTTAGTGAATTATATATATAGATGGGGGCAGCAGAACAACAACCTTACCAAGTATGTCCACTTTGAAGCAGGCAGTAAAGCCTGAGGTTTCATACACATATCTTCTGAAATTTTGGAGGTATATTTATGAAAACAAACCAACATTGGAATTAATTACTTTTCTTATAGGATTATATATGTTCTGGTAGATCCCTCTGTAGGGTATCACAGGTGCCCA
Source organism: Polypterus bichir lapradei (assembly GCA_026402145.1). Classification (NCBI taxonomy): domain Eukaryota; kingdom Metazoa; phylum Chordata; class Cladistia; order Polypteriformes; family Polypteridae; genus Polypterus; species Polypterus bichir. The sequence goes on along the minus strand of JANRMT010062800.1, from coordinate 10,256,376 downwards.
TATAAGAGGAGAGCCATCACAACCGTCACAGAGGCAGCACAGAGGACCACTAGGTGGTTATGGTTTAGGAGGAATAACACGTGCGCTATTGCTACTTGGACACAAGTTAGTGTCTCATCACCTGAATGAGGGTGTCTAATGTCAGAAATGCATCATTGAAGAGATGATTATGTGCATCAGCAGACATATTTTATGACTCTGAAGGAAGGACACTACTGTATGCCTCTTCCCCATGCAGAACATCGAGTGTGCATGCAGTTCTCATGCAAAGCCTCACACAGGAGAAATGCTACAGGGTGGCTGTAGAAACAATATGAATATCCAAAAAATAAAGTGTCTACACATGCCTAACATAAAATAGTGATAAAGAGTAAAGGATAGATAAATGTGCATATCAACAAATTGAAAATCTTTCGCCTACACCTTCTATCAACCTTCATTTGATAATCCTGAAATTTTGAAGTTGCAGCCATTACCATTTAGACTGGAAGAGAGTATCCCATGTAAAGTATTCCACAATGTGCATTTAGAAATAATTTAAGATATCTGTCAGACACTTGTTCACGGTCAGTTAACCATTTAAATAATATGAACTTTGTCCACCTGGTCCTTCTCGTTTTTTAATTTATTTTTAGAAAAGGAGGAGAACTCCAGGACTGCATTGCTGGTGATGGCTGCCCTTCTGTCCCTATTAACAATATAAAGAGTGACAATGTACTCACTAGATTTCTTTAAGTTTCTGATCAGCATAGCGTACACCGCCAGCTGATAGCCATCCCAAGGACCGTGCCGCTTTAATGCTGCAGATTTTGCTCTGCCTTTCTCTTTAATTATGCCTTTGTTTTTATTTTCGCTCACTCCAGTCACTATCATGACTTCTCTCTGGTGTTTTGTGACTCACACAAGCGAGGCTCAACAACAAGATGCAATGTTTCATCAATGTCACTTTTATAGTTGGGCAGATCAGAGGTATAAATAACATCTTATTTGAAAAAATGTACAAAATGCAACTTTAAAAAAAAGGAAAACTAAAGTGTCATAAATGCTATCCCATCCATCCATCCATTATCCAACCCGCTATATCTTAACTACAGGGTCACGGGGGTCTGCTGGAGCCAATCCTAGCCAACACAGGGCGCAAAGCAGGAAACAAACCCCGGGCAGGGCGCCAGCCCACCGCAGTAAATGCTATCCCAGATAGTCTATAACTTTAACAATTACAAAGCGACCAATCATTAAACTCACCCCTTTGAATGAAGGGGAATTACAGATGAGCACCCGTAAACTGATTTCAGTTGTAGAATCTCAAAAAAGTGGGAATATTGTTGGCAAAATGTGTTAGATACACACTTGTAAAAAAAAATAAAAACAAGAAAAAGAGTAATCAATAAGTAGAAATAGTCACGTCTTCAAAATGGACACATCCTGTACATTTAAAGGATTTCTTCATTTCATATTTGTTTGGCTGCCCTCTGGTCCAAACTACTCAAAGCAAGAGAGAAAAGCATTGTCTTCATAAAATGGCTGAATGCAGCTTCACTTCACACAGCAAGTCTATGGGCAAATCACCACGATGGTGGAGATAGACTAATCCTTTAAGATAGGAGTGTATAAATCTTTACAAATAACGGGAGAAAAGCATGTCCGCATGTCATTACAAGAACAAGAAAATACCAACACATAACTCCAGTTCTTAAATCCTTACACTGGCTCCTGGTTAAGTTTAGGGCAGATTTCAAAATCCTCCTTTTAACATATAAAGCCTTAAATGGCAGAAGTCCGGCTTACTTATCATGACTTAAAACCAGAGCGCACATTGAGATCTCAAGATGCAGGTCTGCTTCTGATTCCAAGGATTAATAAAATAACAGTGGGAGGTCGAGCTTTTAGTTACAGGGCCCCTAAACTGTGGACTGGTCTGCCTGCTACTATAAGAGATGCCCCTTCGGTCTCAGCTTTCAAATCTTGGCTGAAGACTCACTACTTCAGTTTAGCACACCCTGACTAGAGCTGCTGATTAACTGTACAGACTGAATCTTTGTTGTCAGTCATTAGCACTAAAACATAAGTAACATGATAGTTAGAATTTGATACTAACCCTCACCTATTCTGTTTCTGTTCTCAGTACTCAAATGTGGCACTTGGTGCCACGGCCCACATGCCAAGTTGTTTTGCCTGCCAAAGGTAAAGTCATCCCTGATGGAGGATCACAGGAATCCTGGGAAAGAGGAGTCCTTTCATCGGATTAGCGCTATTTCAGCTGTGGAATAGCCAAATGGGGGAGGCAGCTTGATGAATGAGGTCTCCAAAAACAAATCCAAATCATATTATGTGATATCATCTGCTGTTAAATTCTACTCCGTACTTCGAAAATTTTTATTTTTATACTGTGTTGAGGATTTGTTCTGTTCTGTGTATTGTATTGTATTGTATTAACCCCCTTCTTTTTGACACCCACTGCATGCCCAACCTACCTGGAAAGGGGTCTCTCTTTGAACGGCCTTTCCTAAGGTTTCTTCCATTTTTTTCCCTACAAGGGTTTTTTTTTTTTGGGAGTTTTTCATTGTCTTCTTAGAGAGTCAAGGCTGGGGGGCTGTCAAGAGGCAGGGTCTGTTAAAGCCCATTGCGGCACTTCTTGTGTGATTTTGGGCTATACAAAAAACAAATTGTATTGTATTGTCTTGTATGTCTGCTAAGGAGGCTGACAAACACATCTGGAATAACCTGGAAGGATTATTTTTCACACCTATAAGAATCCTTCAAGAACGCCTCAAATTATTTCTTGTAAAAAAGGATGTTTGTCCTAAATGCACAAAAAGTGTCCCAGCTGTGCTCCTTCACAAGGTCAAGCTCCCTAAAATCTAAGTATTCACAATTCAGTGACGTCAGGTTATTTGTTTATGAGCTTTACATTTTTTCAATGTTAAGTGTATATGTACATAATGGGAACAAACTGTTATTGCTAGCTTTAAAATTATTGTTTCTTGTGGGTTCATGTAAAATATTGTAATAACTGCAAAACATAACCTTGTGTTTGGAGTTAAATATCTCAACTATTAAAATAAAGAACCTAAGGAACATAAGAAATTTGATAAATGAGTGGAGACCATTCAGTCCATCAGGCTCGTTTGTTTCTTTAATAGCTAAGCTGTTCCAACAGCTCATCCAGATTCTTCTTTGAGGTGGTCATTGTTTTCTGCATCAACTCCACGTTTCTGTAGTTTGTTGCAGATTCCCACAATTCTTTCAGTACAGAAGAGCTTCCTGGTGTTAGTCGTGCATGCACTTCCCCATAGGCCAGAGTTATACTTCACGCGACGCGACGCATGCTGCAGAGGACGCTCCTGCTACGCAAGCGTTGTAGTGTTTATACTCGCGCGCGTACTTTACGTAAATATGGAGGAATCCACCAGGTGGCAGTGCAAGATATTATCACGGTGAGAACATGTTCGGCTTCTCTGTGTTGCGAATTGCCTAAAACACCTATTAAATTCCGATAACACCTTACCGCAGTATCTCTGAAAAGGATGTTTATTGATTAAATCCATAAATCCAGGGATGTGTCCATTCAAGCAAGCATTGGGCGCGACTGAGAAACAATCCCTGGACAAGGTCTCAGCTCATCGCAAGGTGAATACTAGCACACACATACACTAGCGCCATTTTAGCGACACCAAATCCCCAAATCTGCATATCTTTGGAAGGAACCAGAACACAGTGTGGAATACAAGCAGGATATACCAGCAACATAACTCCCTGTGAGACAGCAATGCTACCGCTCCGCTACCGTGTCACTCCCATGTGTGTAATTATTAACAGTATTCATTATTTAAACTAAATTATATGTAAAATGTAACATACACACTTTAATGCATTTCATCATGAAAGTGATATCAAGTATGAATCTAAAGATTCTAAATGTGCAGAGAGTTGGAATATCATACATTTAATTTGTTCTGTGTGGTGATATATTGCTGCTTGCCGCTGCTGTCAGGTCCAAGAAGCTTGCAGCGATTAAAAACTGGGATGACGTTTACGACCGTCTGCTTTAATGATAAAGTAAACTATGAGGTTAAAGTGGACAATTCGAGATTAAAGCCAAAATTTCCACTTTAATCACAAAATACACGTTTTCACCGTGTTCTTTATTTTTTTCTCAGTGGCTCAAATACAGTGCTGTACATTAAAAAAAAAGACGGCACAAAGATGTTATGTGAGACTTTTAAAATGCATCGTGTCATTACGATCGGGAATATGCGACGCTTGAATATAAAAGCACCACGAATGCATCTGTATGTCGGCATTTTGCTTCACCACATCGAACCATTCATCAAACAGCGGAGCGCGCACATCGATCCCCGTAGGATCTGCATAGAGGCTTGCTGTCATATGTATATAGTAACCAGAGACTCTGACGTCACGTTCCGACTTTTAGCACACTGCGCCCCCCGACTTTTTGCTGGTACTGCAACTCGCGCACGCGTCGTGTTAATTTCCGAGGACCTGCTCAGAGGACACGTGAAATGAACGCTGGGAACGCATGGCAGCCATGATGCGGGCGCGTACGCGTTCTGAGCGTGAAGTATAAATGAGCCCATACTGTCCACTGGCGTCCTTATGCACATGAAGTATCCTGTCAGAATGTTATGCTAATCCGATTATAATTTGTCCTGTTTTACTGTATGATTAATCTTATTTTTATGGTTCTACAAATGTTGTACGGCTTCCTTACTTTGATTTATTTTTCAAACACTCTGAGCCTGTGCTTCATGAAGAGTACTGCACAAAAATAAATGCACTTGCACTGAATTGTATTTGTGCCAAGTGTGCCAAAGTCGTGTCGGGGCTCATGTCACTCCGCTGTGCTTCGTGACAGTTGTTTTAACGCATGAAGTGCATGAGCTTTTAGATTTTTTTTGACATTTTAGTTCCCTAAAGGGTGGCACAGTGGGTAGCGCTGCTGCCTCGCAGTTAGGAGACCTGAGTTCGCTTCCCGGGTCCTCCCTGCATGTGGTTTCCTCCCACAGTCCTAAGACATACAGGTTAGGTGCTTTTGTGATTCTAAATTGTCCCTAGTGTGTGCTTGGTGTGTGTGTGTGTGTCTGGGGTGGGCTGGCGCCCTGCCTGGGGTTTGTTTCCTGCCTTGCGCCCTGTGTTTGCTGGGATTGGCTCCATGCAGACCCCTGTAGTTAGGACATAGCGGGTTGAATAATGGATGGATGCATGGATAGATCCCTAAATGTAAAATATTGTACAGTACTTCTGGAAAGACCTGTAATTGAGCTTAACCTCAAACTCCAGTTCATTTTCTTTTTTGTCTTAATTCATTTTCCTTATTTCATAATTTTGTGATTTTTTTTTTTGTATATTTTTTTTCTTGCATACGTTATTCTGTAAAGTGATTTGTGGCAATTACTATGTGAAAACTATTATAGCTAATGCTTTATGTATTGAAAGATTACCATTGTAATACGATAACACAAATTTGAAATGCTTTGTTGAAACATTCAAAGCATAGCAGATAGGACTCTTTTGTGCGCTTCTTTCCTGCAAGCACAATAATCTTTTTTTCTTTTTTTTATCATGCGATGGTGTAGACTTCCACTCATTATTGCTGTGTTATGCACTGATTTTCTTTGACTGAAATTGAAAGAGCGGTAACATTAGTTTCAGATGACTCAATCCTGTACCCAGGTCCAGATTTAGTGTAAGACATACAGTAAGTCTACAGGAAGGTGAGACAGAGAGTCGGGGATGTGATGCGCCCTCTTCTGGAATGACAGGAACATAGCAACTAGAAGGACACTGAGAGACACACAGACACTTTTCTTTTGATGAAGGTGGATTATTTATTCAGCAGTGACTTACCTTGCTCTGCCTTTCACTCTCATTACTGGATAGCTACTATCCATATACTTAGATTCTGGATTAAAACATATAGCACGAAACCATCGGTGGCATGGCTTGCTAAGAGAAGAAGATCATGCACTCTTCCTTCGCATATGGTTTACTAGCTGTACCCCGTGGCTGTGCCCACATAATAATGAAATAGGACAAACTTTAAAAATCAATAGACGTTGGCACTGTATCTGATCGTGTTCAGCTCTGACAGGAGAGCGTTCGCCGCATGGGGAGAAAAGCACATGGCTGTGATATCTCTGGCAATCAGCAGCTACATTCTAAAACACACGTAGCTCTGAACTCTCTCTCAAAAAGTCAAACGTTACTCCTTAACAATCTGTAGATGATAATGTCTGTTGAACAAACAGGTATCGCTAGCTAAGCCGAGGCAAGGTGCACTCCAACAAGTGGCGAGACGTAAACCAAGTTGAGCAGAGTGAATGAGGAAGGCCCCGCCCCCCTGCTCTTGGCCCACAGCCGCTCTCTTGGATTTGCATAAATACATCGGTACCGCAAGCAAACTATGCTACTTAGCGCGATGAGAGAAGTCGCAAAATCAACTGGAAAGTTCAAGCAAATTAAAGAAAACAACCAGATCTAAATCCATCCATCCATCCATTATCCAACCTGCTATATCCTAACTACAGGGTCACGGGGGTCTGCTGGTGCCAATCCCAGCCAACACAGGGCGCAAGGCAGGAAACAAACCCCGGGTAGGGCACCAGCCCACTGCAACCAGATCTAAATCTGTTAAGTAATTCTATTGTGAAAAGCGGACAGACATACAGACAGAACACGCTTGGACCACGAAATGTTTAAAACCGTTTCTTAGTGAGCACCTTTGGGCCAAAGGTAACCTACATTCCAAACTTCAAGTCCCAAGTCCTCATGGTTTGGGAGATTTCGTGAGGAGTGAGTCAGTGGTATTTGGATTTTATATATATAGATTCTATGCACTAGTAACTACATATTCCTGAAAACACCAAAAACTCTGCAGTTTAGCATTCAATGAGAATCTGTTATGAGTGCAGCTGATAGCTAAGAGCTTTAGTACTACTGTTAATCATACATCGACAAGCTAACCTTGCATATCTTTCCTCTTTAAAATGCACAGAATTCAATATGTGGTGCACATAAACTATCAAGGCCTTTGGCGACTTGTGTATTGATAATGTATTGGCATCTTTTCTGCAACTTTGTTCTAAATATAACCTCTAACTTCATTCATATGCAAGTCAGGGACTTTACTAAAAGCAACAAAGCTCACTTCCCTCACCTTCTTCCTTTATAATCCACAAAGATTTTATAACAAAGTGTCACCTCTGATCGATAAAGTATGGCAAAACCATGGCAGTGCTTTCACAATGATAACATTTTTGATAATCCAGAACAATGCATGAAACTGGAATTAACAATAACATTTTCTGACAATAAATGGAAGTGTGTCCTTAATAGAATGAATTCATCCTCAGTTTATCTCAGTCATAGGTCTCCTCTCCTGATAATGAATAGTGAGAGTCTAACTAACTAACTAACGTTCTTCTCACAAGCTGCTTACCCAGCTCTATCACCAGTTATCAAAGGCTTGTAAGAAGATTGTTGAGAAGAGGGAAACTCATATTAATGGAGCAAAAACACACCTGAAAAAAATCCTCCCTTTAGAGGGCATAGTCGCCAAGATTTGATAGATAGATAGACAGACAGACAGACAGACAGACAGACAGACAGACAGACAGACAGATAGATAGATAGATAGATAGATAGATAGATAGATAGATAGATAGATACTTTATTAATCCCAAGGGGGAATTCACATACTCCAGCAGCAGCAAACTCATAAAAAACAATATTAAATTAAAGAGTGATAAAAATGCAGGCATAACAGACAATAACTTTGTATAATGTTAACGTTTACCCCCCGGGGTGGAATTGAAGAGTCGCATAGTGTGGGGTCTCCTCAGTCTGTCAGTGGAGCAGGACGGTGACAGCAGTCTGTCACTGAAGCTGCTCCTCTATCTGGAGATGATCCTGTTCAGTGGATGCAGTGGATTCTCCATGATTGACAGGAGTCTGCTCAGCGCCCGTCGCTCTGCCACGGATGTCAAACTGTCCAGCTCTGTGCCTACAATAGAGCCTGCCTTCCTAATATCTGATGAAAGAAGAAGTCTAAAATAGCAACCCGGTGTGAAGGAATTCAAATTAAACAATAGACTAATGAGGGCTTTCAAAAAAATATCAGTACAGTCAACCCTTGTTTATCGCGGTTAATCCGTTCCAGACTCTGCCGCGATAAATGAATATCCGCGAAGTAGGATTCTTTATTTATAAATCAAATATTTTCGCAGTTAGAGCATAGAAAACCTGTTTGCAACCTTCTAAATACATTTTCTAACATTATTAGAGCCCTCTAGACATGAAATAACACCCTTTAGTCAAAAGTTTAAACTGTGCTCCATGACAAGACAGAGATGACAGTTCCGTCTCACAAAGAATGCAAACATATCTTCCTCTTCAAAGAAGTGTGCGTCAGGAGCAGAGAATGTCAGAGAGAGAGACAGAGAGTGAGAAAAGGAAACAATCAAAAATTAATAGGGCTGTTTGGGCTTTTAAGTATGCAAGGCACCGCCGGACAAAGCAGCTACAAGGAAGGCAGCAATGTGAAGGTAGTCTTTCAGCATTTTTTAGAGGAGCGTCCGTATCATCTAAGCTAACAGCCTCTGTGTAAACAGCCCCTCTGCTCACACCCCCTCCGTCAGGCGCAGAGAATGTCAGAGAGAGTGAGAGAGACAGAGAAAAGCAAACAATCAAAAATCAATACGTGCTGTTTGGGCTTTCAAGTATGCGAAGCACCACACGGGAAGCATATCGTATATCATTGAGGAGTTTTATTTAATATGTAATACGTGCTCTGATTGGGTAGCTTCTCAGCCATCTGCCAATAGCGTCCCTTGTATGAAATCAACTGGGCAAAGCAACTGAGGAAGCATGTACCATAAAATAAAAGACCCATTGTCCGCAGAAATCTGCGAACCAGCAAAAAATCCGTGATATATATTTAGATATGCTTACATTTAAAATCCGCGATAGTGTGAAGCCGCGAAAGTCGAAGCGCGATATAGCGAGGGATCACTGTATAGTTTATGGCAAAATGGGCATATGTCCATTTTGATAGATCTTTGGGGCACAAAATGTCTGTGATGGCAGTGAATTTAGCAGACCTCCAACTGCACAAATCCCCCAACTTAGATTCCCAACTGAACTCTTTGTCCTAGGATCTGCCTGTACTTCATCTGATAACAAAGGTGTAAATTAGAGGTAACTTGACATCTTTGCCAAGGGCCTCCCTCCCGGAAAAGAGTACGAAAATAGGTTCCAGGCAGGAGAAAGACCTATAATTCAAGAGATGAGAACTAGGATGGACAGAACAACTCGCCTGTTAGAAGTCACTGAAAGTGACTTTAATCCAATTAGGAGAAGTTTCAACCTTACTTTATAAACTAACTGCACCCTACACGGTTGACAGAGAATGGCAAATTAAGAGAATTTCGGTAATTATTCCTGGGACACACTCACTGAAATCTCAGAGAGAACTCTGGGATTCTCCCCAAAGGCACTCCAAAACGACATTCTAAAATCCTTCTCTCAGAAACAAATACTGTAAGCTGTGAGCAGCTCTCTCCATTTAGAGCTGGAAAGGTGTACCGTTCTTCCCATTTGTAGACATGAGAGCTGAGATCCAGTGTGTCAAGCAAAGCGCTGAGCCCTGTCTGCTGATTAGCAGCCATTACTTCAAGAAGGAAACTTCAGCATTTAAAGTCTTGTGCCAGAAAAACTGATGCTTTTTTCCATAAAGTTGCAGAGAAGAAAGCAGATGACGAGCGATGAAGACAAAGCATACGATGGACAAGAGATCATGAAGCAAATAGAAAGAGTGTACTCTGATGTATGAAGAATCTTCCACTTGAACCCGGATCAACAACAAAGCAACAACGCCACACAACATCGGGAATCATCTTTAAAGACTTGGTATCGTTAGAACTCTAAATAAAACCTTAAGTTACTGTATAAGTTATACGTTTGTCTGTCTTATATGTCAATATATACATACATTTTTCACACCTCTATAATCCTTGTGTTTTTTAATAAAGTATATTATTTTGTTCTACAATGAGTGTGTCTCAGTTACATTGATGTATGTGTAAGTCTATAAATATATAAGGGAAGGGTAAGGTAAATAAAGTAGTAGCTTTGCCAAATCATTTGGTTAATTGTCAGTATTGCAGAAGATGAGACTGGTGATTAATTAACCAACTTCAAATTCACTCAATTCCTACAATAGAACGTATTGTAATAAATTAAGTAGGCGTGAAATGTACAGTGCCACAAAATGCAGAAATCGTTAAAGGTTTAGGGCAGTCAGCATAAACTCCCATTTAATTCAACTGTGAATAAGAACAAGGGTCAGTAGCTTGGGTGAGGAGTTTATGGTTACCCATGCAAGAGAAGTGCTGCAGTAAAGAGAGTCCAGTGACCCAAAAGTGTTTCCCAGACTGGCATCAAGGTGAGAACTGGGAGGAAATGGAGGGCACACAATGCAGTGGACCAGGCAGAGTCACAGCTACATCACAGTGTGCTGGTCGGGTCAGTGGCAGCAGGCTGAGAAGGTTTAGGGAGTGTCACCACAATCTGCTATGACAATGCCCAAGACAAACAAAGGTACCAACTAATTCAAAAGGAGGTGAGAGCCAGGGTTTAATTGAATGATAGGAATGTGGCAGCAAGGTACAAGGATGAGATGGGAATTGACAACAAGACAGTAAAATCTCCTTGTCGGACTTATGGCAGGATGGATTGTACCAGCATTAAGTTCCTCTTTAAGTCTGTGTATGATGTTCTAACTTGCCCACACAAAACCTCTTCTGTTGGAGCACAGTTGACTTGCCAGAATGTCCCTTGTGCCACAGGAGAGGAAAACTTGAGCATAACCCCAACTGCTGTCATAAAGCACTAGGTGAAGGCAGCTGTCACTGGCACCACGATCACGTGCTAAAGTTAATTGCTGAGGCCATCTGTAGCACCATTGGCCAGATTAAGCAATGGCCACCAGCGAGGCAGGGCATTACCTTCATCAGAGATCAGAGTAAGTGAGAAGCCCAAGCCTCAATTTAGAGCAGCAGCAGGGCTACTTTGATGACCATCTGATTGGCTGATGAAGGTGGACCTGGGGGAAGCAGTTTCAGAGAACATTGTAGAGACCCCCTAAGACCGGATATCATGATGTTCTCGGAAACCTCAAGGCAGGTGATCATGATGGAGCTTACAGTTCTTTGAGAGGAATGGATGGTGGACGCCAGCGAGAGGATGGAACACCAAGCATACCGATTTGGTGGAGGAGGTGACATGAATGACATGTGCCCATAGAAGTGGGCTACATAAGCTTTGCAAGTCTCTCTGTGCATGGCCTTCAGCTTCCTAGTCAGAAGAAAGGCCATCGGGGAAACAACATAGGCAGCAGGGAATACCTAGAGATGGCTGTGGATTAGGAGGGGTGATTTATGGTCACATTCTGCTTGGGCACAAGATGGGAACTGATCACTCCAGGCTGAGTCAGCTGGCTAAGGGTGTCTGATGTTGAAAGACCCAAAATACCTGATGACTACTATTACTGCTGATGGACTCAAATGCATTATTCGATGCATGTTATATAAGAAAAGATATCTGAAATGTATTTTGGGATGTCTCTCAATGTTAATTGGCTTACCACATTTTAGATACTTGAGAGTAACTTTGATATGGTTTTAAGACATTTTGAAATGCCTTTTAGATAACTTAAAATATCTAACTTCATCCTGAAATGCATTCTGAGACCATTTGGCTTACCATAGGTGTGTGATCCCTACTTGAAGTTGTCAAATAAAGCATGGCTTCATGAAAGAGACATTTGTAACATAGTTTCAAGTGTAAACACCCTAAAAGTCCCAAAATCAAAGTACAGTTTCCTGTTTTATAGTCCTGTCCGATTTTGAAGTTGCACTATATTGTTCACTAGGTTTGCTGACTTTGATCTTGAAACCTATAAACTGGCATGGCCCTGCCTGCCTCTTATCAGGCCGCGGTGTTTTTGTTATCACAACAGTTGATCACTCCTATTACTGTTCACAATTGTTTGCCAAGACTGTTAATGTGTCTGTAAACAAAGAAATAGCCTTAAAGTATCAGTATGTAAATTATATGGTTCAGGATCCGTTTGTACACTATAGTTTAGCTGTCTTTACTAAATGAATGGCTAGGGTAGGGGGGACTGTAGGATGCTTCTGCGCAGGTTTAATGACAATTCTGATTAAAGTACTTGGGTAGGTGTCCCCATTAGGCGCAATGTCATTAACACTTCAGCTTTGATAACGTAATTCAGCATTGCTGGAGGCAGGCACATTGTGTGAAACAGGAACCTTTTAATGCCTCTGCAAGTATCAATTACTGCATTTTAGTGGAAATTCACTTCAAAGGGTTTGAGATAGAAAAAAAATGACAGTGAGAGTATTTGTTTATCTTTAACACATGACCTGTACGCGATATCTTGTCTTTTTCAAAGTCCTTGACTTCAGTAGTACAGTATATGCCCACAGAAAACTCTGAGCCAGTGCTCATATTTACCAGGCGTCTCAAATATCTTGGCTGACTCAGAAGTCTCAGAGTGACGCAACATTGATTCTACTCTAAGAAGTAGGAGTAAATGTATTGTAACATTTTTCCTAATAGAGGAAACTGCTTGTAACGTGATTTAGGAGAGCTCATGAGTTGTCCTAAATTGCTAGGAGCTGCCAGAAGATGGTGTTCGGGCAGAGATTGGCACGATCGTCCTAGGAAAGGCTGAATGTTTTGGAAATATTGAACAACAGTGAACTCATAAATAAATATCAGTTTGACAGAGATGGACTAATCCTTCTATATAAAAGCGGTCGGGATTGTCCTTCCATCCCATTAGTGCTACGCAGGCGCGGAGTTTCACACACGCCCCGTCCATTTTGCAATGCAC
>JANRMT010062800.1:10203216-10243039 GCA_026402145.1 Polypterus bichir lapradei | reverse complement strand
GATGCGCTGGAAAAATAGACAAAATTATGTCTCTGGAAATAATTAATGTTGATGGAGTACAAATGCCTCACCACATAGTAAATATCAGGGGGGTTCAAAAGGGCGACCTCAATATAGAAAAAAAGTTTAAATTTCATCACAAAAATAACAGAAACTACGAGTATTAAAGTAATACCGCTCAAATGCAATATAACCAAATTAATGAGTTTGTATAAAATATCAAATTGATCTACATATTGAATTGCCTTAAGAATTGGTCAACTTAAAAGTCGGTCGCCTTAAAAGGCGGGTCAGCCTAGTATCTGTAACAAATCTTGTACATTATGTGATGGCTCCATATACACAGAGAAGTAACGTTGCTTTTTGGCCACAGTAAAAATGCAGCTTTACAATACTGATGATTTATTACTCAGATTTAGCAATCAACTTTGAAGACCCACGCAATGCGTGAGGTGGTAATATGCAGATTATACAATGTGAAAGCGACAGTATCTGCATTCATGCGAGTTGGTGTGTACATAGAAATCATTGCTCTGAGTGGTGACGAACACACAGATGTGCATCACAAATGATACCACAGCAGCAACACACAGGTGGTATACTGTACCTTGGGATTTTTTTGCGTTACAAAAACCTGCAACCACAGAAGAAGGGTTGGAAAACACTACTCTATCTACACCTTTGCTCCTGGCATGTTAAAAAAAGATCTCTGTAGCAGTAATCTAGCACACATTACTTTGAGGGTTAAGTTGTGTACTTTGCATAAATTAGCGAAGATACTGCAAACTAGAATAATGGGGAGGGATAATCATTACACTTCTTGTTTACTAGAATTTAGTCATTATATTAGGTCAGTCAGCACTGTAAGCTAACTGGCAGACTGGCAAGTTAAATACAGAGGTATTAGGGACTTATTTTGATTTTAGTGCCACTGAGATGTAACTTATTTCACACTTACGACATTGAATCAATCTTCTTACAGAAACATGACATGAATAAAAAAGAGAGAGAGATTGTCATTTTTACCTTCTCAATTTTTCTCTAGCATTGCACCAGGACTGCCATAAACCCCATGCCCTTGCACCTATGTCAGTATGTTGTCACGCACAAGCGCTTGGGGAGCAGCTTAACGATCCGTTTTGCATCGCGAAAAGTCCCGCAGGGGGGCGACGGCAGCGTACTAATCTCTCTCTATTTGCTTCCTCAGAAAGATCGGGACACCGCCGCCAAAAAAAGATCGCCCGGATGACTTTAAGAGACACACACTTCCGGGTTCCTTTCTACCCTCTGCTTTACCATTGATGACATCATACCCCCATACTCCACCACGATTCTCCCAGCATCCCACAGTTTAATTTCCGGTCCTGTATTATAAACTGTCCGTCGTCCCTCCCATCAATGTCTTATGAGTTTTTGTATAACGAAAGATAATTTTTGTTACAGTACACGGGGCTAAAAACCCCAAACCTTTATATGAGTCTTGTCTTTATATTACAATGTATAAATCAGGAAAATAAACACCACTGCAGTAATCCCTCGCTATATCGCGCTTCGACTTTCGCGCCTTCACTCTATCGTGGATTTTATATGTAAGCATATCTAAATATATAATGCAGATTTTTCGCTGATTCGCGGGTTTCTGCGGACAATGGGTCTTTTTACTTCTGGTACATGCTTCCTCAGTTGGTTTGCCCAGTTGATTTCATACAAGGGATGCTATTGGTGAATGGCTGAGAAGCTACCCAATCAGAGCACGCGGTTAAGTTCCTGGGTGCTGATTGGCTCAGCGATGAAGAGCAGCATTCGATTCCGCTTTGCGTTAGCCAGCATCTTGTCTCGCACATTCAGCATCAACGTGTTTCGCTGTGTAAAGAGTTAACTTTTGTGCTGTTTTGTGTTTACCTTTGTGCGTAGTCAAACCCTTCATTATGGCTCCAAAACGATCTGCTCCTGCTACTGCTTCTGGGGCCAATCAATTACAAAGTGTTTAAAACTGTATTACGTATTAAATAAAACTCCTCAATGATATACGATACGTATGTTTGTGCGTAGTATATAAACAGTGTGTTTACATACACAATTTCAATTAATCTTACCTAATATCTAAGGGAATATAAAGGGTTTATGCTGTATAACTGTGTGGGAAATGTTTATAAGGACTTAAAATATATAAAAATAACCATATGAACATAGTGTTTTTACTTCGCGGATTTTCACCTTTCTCCGGGGGTTCTGGAACGCAACTCCCGCAATCGAGGAGGGATCACTGTGCTACGTATTGACATGTGGCGTATCGTGTGAACGGTGTAATATGAAATTTTAAACCTTCAAATGAAAATTTTACTTCATAAAGGTAGTATATAAATATGATACTGGATGTGTATGTAATTCTTTATGTACCCACTTAACCTTTTTCTATTATTATTTCGTAATTTAAAAAAAAAAAAAAAATTACATGAAAATGCCACCCTGACCAAAGCACTGCCTGAGGCATTTGCTTCATAGCTAGCCCTGGATGCGAAAATATGTTTCAACAAGACACGTTAATTGTAAAAATTAACGCATTAACACTCCTAGGCCTAATATAGATATCTTTTTAAATATATATACACAGTGATAAGACAAAAGAGACAACCACGCTGATAAAAGTTTGGGGATTCAGACTGAGACACAATGGACAAGGCAGCAAATGGCAGAAATGTATACAGATTTGGCCGGAAGCGTAGTACAGAGGAAATTAGGACGGAGATGGAGATGACATTGGAACCAGAAACCGGAAGTGACATCATTGGGATGGGATGGAAGGTAAACAATCATTGCAGAAGTGAGTTGATCGTATGGAGATGTTCTTCTGGAGGTTTCGAAAGATACAGAATTTATTCTTCAGTTTTTCTACTGGATAAGAGAGAGAGGTTAGTACTTCATTCCAAGCCTGCCTTTCTTGTTCTATCATGCTTCGTTGAGCCTGTCTGCTACCCCCTAATTGCACGTGCGTGACAATATATATTTATATATAGATTTTTTTTAATGGAAAAAGACCAATTGATGAAAGAGAGTAAAAATCGGGGTAAATAAAGCAAGCAGTCGAAGCCAGGAAGTCAACTGATTGTGCACTTCGTCTTTAACATTAATCCAAATTCAAAATCTTTCAAAGCCCTAGTTGAGCCAGAAAGTCTCCAAATAACACACTCTCCCAGATGTCTGCCTGAGACACTGACCTTTATACTACTGAGGCCATATGTGGTTCTTAATTAATTTTTTTAGGCTTTTCTTTATCAATTTTCTTGAATTACAACTCATTTTGTTTTTTTCTTTTTCTAGGCAAGTAATCTGTTTCTCAAGTCAGTTTACTGAACTATAGCTTTTTGTCGTCTGAATTTTTCAGCACTGTTTTTTCCACCATTCTGTGTCTCCACTGTTAGGACAGTGGGCCGTATTGTCGGGGGCGTGTCCTCAGAGGTCGTGACCTACTGGTAACGAAGCCAAGGGTCAAAAGATCGTCTTTCAGAGAACTTCCTCATCTGAGTTTGCAGATACAAACCCCTTTTTTATTTTCAAACAAGTATTTTTTTCAAAATGGATCTCTTGAAGGTCTTTTTGGTTCTGATCCATTGCCTTGTTATTTTTTTGACCATGATTTTCATTTTTTGCTTTGGTTTGAACGTGTTCTCCTTTGATCTCTCGGTTTTGAACCCTTTTTTGCATTGACTAAGTTTTCTCCCAGTTACCTTATAAATATTTTACTGATAGCGCGCTACCACTGAGTTATAACATGTAGGACTACACAGTCTAGCAATGTATTGCCGCATCATATCAGTGACAACATAAAATAGTGGTGACCACTAGAAAAATAAAATGGTGTTGCTCTAATTTCAAAAAATGAAAAAGTAAATGTGAACTCTTTATGCTTAAAAGATATAATAAAAAGTGTTCAGACCTTAAATAATTTTTTTAAAGATAATATAATTTAAACTGAATCATAGGTGGTCAGGAATGATCATCTCCTTACAGCCGCTCTTAATATTAATTGTTAAATTTTTGCTCTGTTAGGTTTTGTTTTTTCTTTGTTTTTTCCTCGTTTCATTTCAATTTCTAGTGTTGTTTTTCTCAAAATTGATTCTGAACTTAGTTTTTGTATAAATCCTGCAAATGTTATCTACTTAAATGTACACTGTTACTTTATTGAAATAAAACAAAGATGAATTGTGAGGACTCAGTTATTAGACAAGTGGAGTAAAGTATTACCTAAGCCTTTCCTCATTATTTTCAGAGTGCTACACTGTACAGAGTGTTCTGAGCAACCCCACACAACAGAGACGTTCTACTCTTACACAATATATTTGGTGTGTTGCTTTAGTTTACTTGTGGCCCCTCAAACTAGACTCTGTTGTGAACTAGGGAGTTACTAAATATAAAGTAAAAAAAAAAAATCCCAAATATGTCCACTAGATGGGGGAAAACCATCAAACCCTGGCTTGTTGGCAACAAAGAATCTTTGAAAATAAAAATATTTATTTTCACAAAAAGTTCTGTTAAACAAAAATACATGCTGAGCAGCACAAAAGCAAAGAAGGCAATACCTTTAAAATAGGCAAACCAGAGACCATGTAAAGAAAACTAAAGAGCTAAAGGGGTCAGAAATGCAGCAATCACAAAAATAATCAAAAGAGTAATGAATGCAAGAGAACTAGTGCATTCAATGAACCGCAGGGGACTGTGGCCTTTATAGAGCTGAGGGCAGTCACTTGCCAGTGATGGGCAGGTTGCCCCGCCTCTTGAAAGAACCACCCACAAAACCCTCGGAACATAGCGGAAGATACTTAGACATATACAGTCTAAACAATCAACAAACTTAACATACAAAAAAAAAAACAAAATAAACATAAAGGAGAATTTTTAAACCCCAGCCAGAGGGAAAACTAGCTGAAATATGACTGATTCTGCTCCAAGGAACGTAGGATGTTAGCAGCCGTTATGGACGCGCTACCATAACAATGTAATGATTGTCCCATCATCTGATGTTCCTAATGTATACCTCTTAACACGGCCCTTTTTCTCTCCTTCCTCTTCTCTTTTTCTAGGCTACCTCTGCATTCTTTGCTGAGTTGTAGTGATCTCCCCTACATTACATTTTGTGCTTTCAAATCATATGTATTTGATCTATTGTATGTTTTGTATGATATAAGGTGATTTAGGATTTGACAAAGGCACTGTATAAATAAAACATGCAATTATTTATTATTATTGTTATTATTTCATGTTTAATAATAACCACCGTATGACTGTATGTAAATGAGTTGTGTTACTGTGGCCTGAAGGGGACACCACATGACAGCATGTATATAATTGCTTAATACAGACATCATACATGAATAAAAATTGTTACAGCCAGAAGTTGTGGTCCAATTCACTTGAAAGCCACCATAATTAACAAAAAGGACTGAGTTTAAATGTCAGTTATGCTTAGAACCACCAATAACAGACTATGCATCATGCCTGCCATAGAAAGGCACTAATCAGGCAAATCACAATAACCTTAGGATGTTTGTCCTGCTGCTACAGCACATCAACAATCCATTTATCAGTCAAACAAAAAACTGAATGTCTGATAAGGGTCAAATCATCTGTCATTGTGACACTGGATGTCATCCAAATTTATCACAGCGTGTGTTGATCATATGGATAACAACACTGTTGGAAGAAAGGCTCTGTGTGCAAGGATCAGGTGGGCCCAAAGTGGACCATCTGATCATTTTAAATACCATGCAGATGTGAATCATGTAATCCTGACATATATTCCGTGTGTACAATCTGATTTGTGTTATATAAATTTCATTACTCTGTTTTATATGTTAATGATAAATATGTTCTGAGGTTTTTCAGGTAGGGAACACCGAGATTTTCAGGATAAAGCAGTCATGGCACTGGAGAGTGGAATTTCACTGTACATGTGACAATACTGACCCTAAACCTATAATGATACATCAAGGACAGGATGTTTCCTGTCAAGCCCTGTTGCTGCCATTCTTCAGCAGAGCAAAGCACAAACATATATAAGAATGCTGATGTGATGTCAGTGTCTTCTACAGAGCACTGAAACATCTGGGAATGCGCTGTATTTGTTACAAGATGTCATTCCGCACATGTATGACTCCATTGCACTACCCAAAGCCAACAATATTATTAGCTATAGGATACAGCAATGTCATCAACCCACATTCTGGAGCTATAAATATTTCTTCCTCCATTGTTCTGAATCATTAATTTTTCACTTGTCACTCATTCTGTATGCAGGATTTATTCTTAATTGGGCTACTACTTTAACCCTTTGAACCCTGCCCTCGCCAGTATTTTTGCCACTATAACCTTAGCCTCCCCAGTAATTTTCAACAATTTTGATTTATTAAAGTAAATGTTTTTTTTACCTAATGATAATATGATGATAAGCCACAATGTTATAACAATAGGTTGATACTATAAAACAAGCTACATCACTTTCAGTCTCGTAGTTTTCATCATTTTCTACCGTCCATTATAAGGACCTAATGCCAAAACTGAACCTTTGAGTAATGTGCTTTAAAATAGTTTTTAGTGGCATAGCTAGGTCCCATTGTATATACAGTACATGGTGTGGCGAGCAGCTGGGGGTGGTACCCAGCCGGGACGCCCGGAAGGACCAGAGGAGGGATTACACCTCATCCAGACCACGAGGGGGCGACCGCCCTGGTGGCTATGGAGACCATGGGAAAGGAGCATGGAAGCTCAGCCCTATAGGGGCCCGTGGTCACCGCCAGGAGGTGCCCAGATGCCTGAGGAGCCCTGGCCCTCAGCACTTCCACCACACCCGGAAGTGCTGGGGGGAAGAGGACCAGGGTGGTGCTTCTGAGTGCACAGGGAGTGCCAGTTGGAGCTCATTGGAAGGCACCTGGAGCACGTCCGGGTGGGTGTAAAAGGGGCCGACTCCCTCCATTCGATTGCTGGAGTCAGGTGGAAGAGGACGGAGCTCAGAGGAGAGGAGTGGAGGCGGACCAGAAGAGCAAGGCATTGTGTAAGGCCTGGACTGAGGGTGTTGTGGTACAGGAGTACTGGGTTGTGTGTGCTGTCACTTTGTAAATAGTACTGTGTAACTAAACGTGTGTTTGGTGCTTAAACGATGTTTACCTGTCTGTGTCCGGGCTGTTCCCCACAATAGATATATGGTAGATATTCAGTACATACTGTAGCGGACTAAAACCCAGCTAAGATTCACATCGTCGATAAGACGGTGATTTATTTATTTTTACGGTGGTGATCCCAGGAACACACCCATGCTTTGCCTGATTGACACACACTCCCTCACAGAGACAAAAAAGCAACCGGTAATAAAACAGAAATGGCAGAATGTATTAAACAATAATAAATGAAACAGAGACAAACTACAACGATCTCACCCCAGTTCACCTTAAGGCGATATACGAGGTGCGATCCAAAAGTTCCCGGAATACATTTATTCTGCAGCCAGAAGGGTTTGTTTATATCAATCGCCGCTAGATAGCAGTTCAAGTTGTCCTTGAGAGCTGTTATCACGCGTTATAACGTCAGCGCAGTTGTTTTTCAAGTCGCAGTTCTCATTTAAACTTCGGTTGTGTCTGTGACGGGTTGTTCATGAAAATGAGTGATTTGAAAGACCCAAAAAAAGCTCGACAAGTTCACAGCAACACCAAATCAATGCTCATTTGCTCATTTGATGTAAAGGGTGTCATCCACAAGGAATTTGTGCCACAAGGACAGACGGTGAATGGAGCATTCTACAGGGATGTTCTAAGGCGTTTGCGAAATCAAATTCGCTGAACACATCCTCAGATGTGGGCTGACAAGTCATTTCTTTTGCATCACGACAATGCACCAGCTCACAAATCTCTGATTGTGCGCGGATTTTTGACTTCTACAAAGTTTACTGCCATTCCCCACCCTCCGTACTCCCCTGATTTAGTGCCGACTGATTTTTTTTTATTTTCTAAGATGAAGATGAGGCTCAAGGGACGCAGATTTGAGGCGGTGGAGGAGATCCAAGCGGTAACAACTGACGTCTTGAACACACTGACAAAAAACGACTTCCAGAGGTGCTTCGAAAGGTTGAAATCTTGCTGGGATTGGTGCATCAACTCAGCAGGTGACTATTTTGAAGGAACCGTTCACCATTAATTGTTATTTGGTGTGTATACTTTTAAATAAATGCATTCCGGGAACTTTTGGATCGCACGTCGTACAATAAACATGAATTCAACAATAACAAACTGCTAACAAAAACCACACACTATGAAGTCCATGACAATGGCAAATGATGAAATGAAATGATGGAGGTAGATTCCAGAGATCAGCACACTGTATATGAATGTGAAGGTCAGTCCTACTGGTATTTCCTGATGAGATGATGGCATGTGAATGGAATCAGGAGCGCTCCTTGCTTCTCAGGATGACAACAAATTCTCAGACAGTCCTCATGCAGCAGAAAGACACCAGACAGTCCATACACCAAAAACAGGAGATGATCCAGGTTAAAACAAGAATCCAAAAGTATCAAACAGGAAGACAAACAGATGGACAACTTCAGACACGAAACACAAAAGACTTTTTTTCTCTGTAGAACTGGCCTCCTTTTAAATGTCACGCCGGCCTCCTTGTGTTCAGCAGCCCCTGTACCCTGAGCAGACGACTAATCAGAGCCACTGCAGGGACTGCTGGGAGTTGAAGTTTCATTCCCAAGTAGCATTGCTACAGTAAATATACAATATATGAAGTCCTTTTGAAGACCAACAATAAGATACCATTTTATTTCCTTGATAATCCAGAGGCCTGTTTTTACCATAAAATGGTCTCCTTTCCCTTGTCAGGTAGTCTGATGACCTGGGAGAGTGAAAGGACAACTTGGAAGAATAATTTAAATAGAAACATACTGTAGTGTGCCTTACATGTATTAAAGTCCCCTTAATCGAAAAAATTGATTTTAAATGGGGTTCTCTCCTACTGGAACCTGATCTTTTTGATCAGTTTTCTCCTTGTTTATTTTCACTGTATATTTGACAATATATATAGTCAAGCACATGAGTGAAAATGTGCGTAGCGTTTTGGATGCAGCACTGCCATTAACCATATTTCAGGTCCTTAAATGGAGGAGAACATCCTGCCACTTCACCCTCATTAGCCCCGCCCCTTCCACCCTTAGCCTCTATGAAGACTTTGGCCAAACAGGAAGTCACCGTTCATTTTGGGACCTGCTTCAGAAGAAACGACGCAACCCTTCATGAAGGCAGCATACTTGACAACTTGAGGAGCTGTACTTACTAATTTACAACAATTTCAAAAATATTGTTTCTTTCCCTTCACTTTTCAACCAGTTCATTAAACTGGGTATCCCTTGGAACCCCAAATCTTTTCCTTGTACCTCTGTTTTTACTTCACTACTAGGGGGCTTTGCCCCCTGCTGGCTTCGCTCGCCAACCCCCATTTTTGTTTTTCAAGATACACACTTTTAAGATTTTTTTCTTTGAATTGTTGCTATTTCTTTAGTTTCACTTTTATTTCAGAACTTCTGTAAAAACAATATTTGGAATCTTTCGAGTCCCAATGTGCTGAATCTTTTTAATGAGGTCAGTGAGATGTGTGTTTAATGACTTTGTACCGTAATTCAGGATAGTTTTCTCTGTTTGGAATTTCAGCAAAGACAAAACAATCTTCATCATCAGCAGTTCATAATTTTTTTTTTTGCAAAGTAACCAATTAATGCATGTGCGGTAAACTCCGTTTTTGAAATTCTCTTGACCTAAACTTCAAAGCCTTACAATATTTACATACTTCTGACATATCATCTACGTCCATATATTCGATCTCTATTCGCCTTTTCGTTATTTCTTCAAGTAATCATTTCTCTTTTTTTGTGCTAATGCGATGTTTACTTTCTTTGTTGTTTTGACACTGTTGTTTTTTTCTGATTTCATATTCTGTATCTTGTTCTGCATGTGTTTTGTGCCTACGTTTTTTTTGAGTCTTTTGAATTCCAGTTTTCATTTTCTCTAACCTGCTCTGCATGTGTTTGGCCCCCTTGCTTTTTAACCTTTTTATGACGTTTTACTTTGTTTTCTACTCTTTGTCTTTTATTTCTGACCTCGCTTTGTCCTGCTTTGTTTAAATGACACCTGGTCCGTGGTGATTACTTTCCCTTTTTCAAGTAATAACTTCCGTTTGTTTGCGCTAATGCGATCTTTACTTTCTTTTTTTTATTCTTTCCCATTTTCCTACTTTCATATTCTTTAACTTTCTCCACTTGTGTATTGCGCCAACGTTTTTTTTTTTTGAGCCATTCGAATTCCATTGCTTTCATAATCTGTAACTTGCTCTGCATGTTTATAGTGCCAACGTCTGGATTGGACATGCTTTTTTTTTCAATTCCACTTGTTCCAGGCTGATAATTACTTTCATTATTTTCTGAATTTGCACTTAGATTACACATTTTTGTCTCTCCAATGCTTTTGTGTCTCTTTTCTCCACGCTGCTTTCTTCTTTGCTTAGTCGTCTACGTTTCATTTTTAACGTATTGTCCTTATACACTTTATATGTGCTGAGAGCCCTGGATCTGTGTGTGCTCAAATCCAAAGCACGACTGAGTGTGTTCCTGCCCTTGCTCTTATTTGGTTCTAAGTAAGGCGTGTCTTACAAGAATCTCATGTTCCACGTCATCGCGAGACGGTCCTGTGTCAATCTCTTGGCACAAAGTCTTCTGTTTAAGGTCCCTGCGAGAAGCTCCGTGGCCAATCTCTTTAGTCTCGTGAGGTCATTTAAGTGTCTTCCGTGATCTTAACGTGAAGATCACGTCTCGTCGACCTACTGTTTCTTTCCAGAATTTTTTTTTATAATAGAGAGATATATACAGTACATATACATAATGTTTTTCCATTTCTGAGTTGTGAAGGGTACATATTAAATACTCTTATTGTGTATTATGCATACAGAAATTTTATTTTAGCATTAAACTGATTAGCCTCCCATACTAACTTTGCTTCATATAAAAAATCAAAGGAGTTTTAATTGTCACTTTATCACATATAACCAAAGTCACATTTAGACAATTATTTTTCTCAAAGCATTTAATTGAATGTTTTTCGAATGAAGAATGGCAGACCATTCATAGAAAACAATTGTACAAAGTGCAAGTAGAGGAAAGCAATAATAATAATAATAATAATAATAAAGACCCCAATATATTAGGGTGGTTTAAAATTCAAATAAACCAAACTGAAACAGTGATATCACATGGAATAAAAATGAACTATGTTTCACATAGCAGAGTAATCCCTAAAACAATCTTTATTTTGCCAGGTTGTGGAGGCAACTGAAATCCTTCTTGCAAGTTGTTAGCCATTTCAGTCTGGACCTTTACATGTATTGTGGGTTAAAAAAAAAAGCAGAGAATAAGTTTAAAAGCAAGAAAGAGTTTTAACTGGGAGAGTCTGAAAGTCTGCCATGTCTGGCAAAGAGACCAGCAGCAGTCAAATGCAGATCTGAGTGATGGGGGGGCTGAAGCATGCAACAGGGTGAGTGGCCCCTGTCATGTGACTGGAGGAAGTGACCCTTTCGAGTGTGTATGACTGCAGTCATATGGCAGGGGCCAGCTATTCTGTCAGACCCTTCAGCCACATGACAGGAACTGTTCAACCCGTCATTCGGTTCAGCGGCGCGGTAGGAAAAGCTCTTCTTGCTTTTGGCAAAAGCAAGTCATACCAGTGAATTTATGAAGCCTTTGTTTGGGGATCACAAGTTGATTAGTACATTTGACGTTACGCGGGCGCACAATACTTGTGCATCTTTTACAGCAGCACACCTTCTCTGCTTGCCTGATGTTTCCTGAAATGCGATCACAAGTATGAATGCTTTTTTTTTTTTCTTGAATAATGTATGTATTTTTCTTTAGGTGTATTTCATCTGTCTTTAGAATGTCCATTTAAACCCTACAGAATGTAAAGATCTGTCAGCTTTGTGACAAACAAGAAGGAAGAGAAACTTGCATGTTAAGGTCGCTTAAGCTTTTAGACATTAGAACAGGATGGCGCTGCTGATGTCTTCCTGATGAACTCTCCTGTGCTGCAGATATCAATGAAAACAATTTCGCAATGAAGATGGCGTGAGCAGTGCTGTGTGTGTAAAGTACCCAACAGCCATATGTGAGTAAAAGTAAATCTACCTTTCTGGACAGCGACACTAAGGCAAATAAAAGCTGTCCCTGAGCAAAAAGCTTAAGTAGGAAGTTCAAGTTATTTGATATTAGCTTACTTATCAAAATTACAAGTAAATGTAGAATCTCTCTCTACTGTAGTTAATACAAAGTCAAGAAAAGTTCTTACAAACTTAAAAGAATCCACACTACCTTCTTCTTTACATGTGAGCCATATTACAATCAATAAAGTATGAGGCAAGTAACTGCAACTTGACAGTCAGATAGATAGATAGATAGATAGATAGATAGATAGATAGATAGATAGATAGATAGATAGATAGATAGATAGATAGATAGATAGATACTTTATTAATCTCAAGGGGAAATTCACAGTCAGTGTGAGCAGACATCTTAATGGTTGTATCTTAATTCAGTGGGCTAGGCGCTAATAAGCCACACGTTAGGAACTAGAACAACAACATTTATTTCTATAGCACATTTTCATATAAATTATGCAGCTCAAAGTGCTTTACATGATGAAGAAAGAGAAAAAAGACATAATGAATAAAAATTAGAATAAGGGAACACTAATTAAACATGGAAAAAAAGTAAGATGGCCAGGGAGGACAGAAAAAACAAAAAAAAAAAACTCTAGACGGCTGGAGAAAAAAAATAAAATCTGCAGGGGTCCCAAGGCCACGAGACCAGCTAGCCAGCCCCCTCTAGGCATTCTACCTAACATAAATGAGCTCGATCAGTCCTCATGGTATTCAGGGTTCTCATGGAAGAATTTGATGATGACGGTCATGTGGACTTCTGGCCTTTAATCCATCAATGTAGGGACATCACGGTGCTTTGATCAGGTGGTGGTGACGCAGGTCACCACCCCAGAAAACTGGAAAAAGAACAGAAGAGAAAGTAGAGGTTAGTAGGTATTTTAGAGCCACCATGAATAGTAATGATAATTATTTGAATATACAGAGCATCAGAATTAAACTAAAATGAAGTTATGAGAAAGCCATGTTAAAGTAATGTGTTTTTAGCAGTTTTTTAAAGTGCTCTACTGTATTAGCCTGGCGAATTCCTATTGGAAAGCCATTCCAGATTTTAGGTGCATAACAGCAGAAGGCCACCCGCCCGCCTCACCACTTCTTTTACGTTTAGCTCTTGGAATTCTAAGCAGACACTCATTTGAAGATCTAAGGTTACGATTTGGAGTGTAAGGTATCAGACATTCCGATATATAAGATGGAGCGAGATTATTTAAGGCTTTGTAAACCATAAGCAGGATTTTAAAGTAAATTCTAAATGACACAGGTAACCAGTGTAGTGACATCAAAACTGGGGTGATGTGCTCGGATTTTCTTTTCCTAGTTAGGATTCTAAGAAGATGTGTTCCTGAAATCCCCTTTGTAAAAGGTAACAAATGTTACGATTAATTTAAATTAAACTTATTTTTGTGTGTTCCCTGGTGCCAAAAATGTAGTGAGATATCCACTTTTCACTGAATGCCATGTTCTCGATCATTTTTATTCAAATTACCAAACTTCTGTGATTATTTCCTACAGTAGTGTCACTACTGTATGTATCTTTTTAGTTTCTCATCAAAAATATATATTTTTTACTGTTGTTATGTTCTATCAGTTGTATTTTTGATCAATTATATTCCACACTTTAGTTTGATGTCCAGCCGCTCATGTGGCACCTGAAGTGGAGTGGTGGCTCTGAGGTTAAGGACCTGTGCTGGTATCCAGAAGGTTGCTGGTTCGAATCCCCGTCACTATCAAAGAAGATCCTACACTTGAGCAAAGGCCCTTAACCTTCAATTGCTCCAGGGGCGCTGATACGTACCTTGTTATATGGTCCACGAGACCAGAAATGTTACATTTTGCAGCATCTGCACACTTGGCCATAAATTCACAGTTCAAAGCAAGACGTGTGAAACATTCCTAAGGCAAATGCCTAAAATCTCCAATCTGCAACATACTGGCAAATGACCACTAGGCTGCTCTCAGGCAGACAATGCCTTTAGTAGAGCACAAATTAATGTACGTTCTGCTTACATGCTTAAAGAAAGGATTCAGGGCAGTTAAACATAATGTTAGCAGGTTTGTCCATGCATTTAAAAAATAAAAAGTACTTTCAAGAATAAGACATTGAATACTCTGCTTTCATGGGGATGATGAGGTCCTTTCAAGATGGACGGCCACAAATGCTGAAAACAACTGGAGCACGGCTTCACACCTGCATTGTGAATGAAAGTAATGCATGGCTAGTGCAGGCCGCCAGACACAAGGCCTGGGTCCATGGGTTTATGAACTGCCCATGCGCCACACTTTGCCAACCACTATTTTTACCCTTCATGGCCTCAACTCTTCAAATTACAGTAAGCAAATATTTAGCAGAAACGAAGCCTGTCTCATTTTAAACTGCAGCATGCGCTATGTTATATAGTACGGATCCCAAGTGTGGGATGCTACCATTTCTTCTGTCTCCAGTTTAAATATCTTTTACGCATTTGTTATGAGAGATAGGAGAAACATAAAGAAAGACAAAGCCTTCTTGCCCTTATTTTGCATTCATATCTAGCTCTGTATGAGCAGTATTTTCAATCTAATTATTAAAAAAGAGTACATGCTTTGAGGACTATTGATGTGGAGCACAAATAAGATTTTACAATAAAAACCTGGGTTACTTCTGTCGACTTGGTAAGTATTCATACAGGGGTCTTACTACCTGCCCACACACCTGCAAAGAAGCAGACCTCTTTCAAAAACAGTCATTAAAATCCTTGAAAAGAAACACAGAAACATACAAAGGGCCCTGTTGATTTGTGTAAATACACTACATTTACATGTGGGATGCTTTAGAAAGGAATATTGTGTGGTCTGAGGAATTAAATTGTTCCTTTCAATGCTCGAAGACACAGAATGTTAATCATATCCTCTCGTCAATATTGTTATTATGCTGTATTACTGAGATGTTAAATAGAAAAATATCGATTGGAGGTGCTTTAACTTATTCATTTTGGATTTTCTTTTACATTATTTGCACCCATTTGTTCGGAAATCAGTAGAGCTATAAATCTTGTGTTGAATAACAGCCAAAGACCAAAAGTCATTCTGCCCTTACCTGTGTTTCATCTTTTCTCAATTTATTTAATAATGTTTACTTTATTAATGATTATTGTCTGAACAGCTAGTTTTGAAATGGGCTCTTTGCGGCTTTATGCGGTTACGCAGGGTCATACAGAGTGCACATAACTAATATTAAAATATTTATTGATATCTAAAATGTTGATTATTTGAACTGAATTCATATGCAGTATATCAATACCATTAAGTTGCCTTTGAAAAGTCAAATTGGAAGATCTCTGAAAAAAATGTGGATAGAGATGTGTTCTGTTTATGCATCTGATTTAAGGTTACTTAACTTGAAATAATCGTGTTTGTTGGTATTACGTTGACAAAAATCCTTCAGATATTACATTAACACAATTAAGTGATATTGTAACAAAGTCAGTAAATTATTTTCCTCTAACGGAAGCGTAATCAGCGTCAGAGATTGTTGTAATTACCTATTTTATGTTAAACTTACTCATAATTAACACTCTTTTAATCCTCAAAACATAATAGTCAGAGTTCCCCGATACACAGTTAAATTAAGTTGATTTCATTTAAAATAAGCACATTTTAATGTCAATGGCTGTCCTATTTTTGACTAAAGAATGATGTCTGCAGAAAGCTCCGCCCCTTTTGTTGCATTGTGGGCCAAAGGATCCCCACACCCTTTGTACTTTTGTAAAGAACATTAAAGGCTTTTCGTTAATTGATTTCAGTTGGTTTTGTGTCGTTGTGGAAGTTGATTTATTATACTTTTTGTGATACACTAGCAAATTTGTCGCACAAGTCACAAAACTATCCAATTCTGTGTTTGCAGTACAACATGGTAGTCAATATTAAGTCAGTGCAGAAGTGGATATATTTAAAATATGATTATTGATCTTAGTAGTTGTCACAAACTCGACACAGAGTCATACAAAGGTTTGGGGCAGCCATTTGTATATTTGGTTTCCTGGCTGCATAGTTACTCAAGTTGATACAGCACTGATGTGCACAAAACCGAGTCCAATACAGAACTGAGGGGACAGGGAAAAGGTGGAGGCTTTTAAAGGGGAAGACAGGAAGTGAGATCAAAGGGGTCGGGCTCATGAAGGTCTTCTGTCATTGGTTCGAGCTCAGACGTGACATCACAGGGGCCGGAGCCGGCAAGGTCTCCTTCGATAGGCTCAGTCCCGGAAGTGACGTCAAGAGGGCCAGGTGGAATCTCCCGTGAATGGTCTACAGGAAAGGGAGAAAATAATAATAATAATAATAATAATAATAATAATAAGAGGGGACTGGGCGGTCTCTTGGTCTGGAACCCCTGCAGATTTTATTTTTTTTCTCCAGCCGTCTGGAGTTTTTTTTTTTTTTTTCTGTCCACCCTGGCCATCGGACCTTATTTATTCTATGTTAATGAATGTTGACTTATTTTTATTTTTTATTGTGTCTTTTATTTTTCTGTTTCTTCATTTTGCAAAGCACTTTGAGCTACATTTCTTTTTGTATGAAAATGTGCTATATAAATAAATGTTGTTGTTGTTGTTGTAACAATAATAATAATACATTTTATTTGTATTGTGCTTTATACGAGGGGAAGTCAAAAAGTAAAGGGACAATTGAAAAAAGGGGCATTTATTCTAATGATAGAAATGTGAAACATACCTTATTTTTCTACATAACCTCCCTGGACTTCAATGCACTTTTCCCAACGTTTCACAAGTTTTTTGATTCCGTCGTAAAAAATGTTTTTCGGTTGCATCTGCAACCAATTTTGTACCGCATCAAACGACTATCACATTGTCCTCAGTGGTTGACGTTGATGGCCTGCCCGATCTTTCTTTGTCACATAAAGAAGTTCTTCCCTGTTTGAAGCGCTCTATCCATTCGTAGATCTTGCTTCGCGATAAACAGTTGTCACCATACTGTGCTTGCATTCGACGAATAATGTCCGCAGGTTTAACACCTTCCGCAAACAAAAAGCGAATCACTGCCCTCATTTCCTCCTTGGTGCAGATCGACAATGGAGCTGTCATGTTTAATGGTCTGCTACACTCCAACGAATAACGCAGGAATAAGAGTTACACGTTGTATAGAAGTGTTGGCGACTACACTCATTCAGCGCTGGATACGAGCAGTGTTACCAAACTCTGAAAAGAGAAATTAAAAAAATCCCTTTACTTTTTGACTTCCCCTCGTATTTTAGCAATCTCAAAGTGCTACAGAGTAAAAACAAAGTAATAAACAAGAGAATCTATAAAATACTTTAACAAAATGTCTTTCTAAAAAGATGAGTTTTTAAGTTTCGTTTAAAAGCATCGGTCGACTGTGGGGCTCTCAGGTAGTCAGGGAGGGCGTTCCACAGCCTCGGCGCCACAGATGAAGAAGCCCTATCACCCATGCTGCTGAGCTTGGTTCTAGGGACTTGGAGCGTGTTAGCGTGTACAGAGCAGAGGAAGTGCGAGGAAGTATGAGGGGTGAGAAGTTCCTGTAAGTAAAGGTGGGCATGTCCATGAATGCACTGATGGGTAAGAAGGGAGACCTTGTACTCTATTCTGAGCTGGACAGGGAGCCAGTGAAGGGTTTTCAGAGTGGGAGTGATGTGGTCATACTTTCACACCCTCATCAGGATTCTGGCAGCGCTGTTCTGGATATACTGGAGTCTCTGGATACTCTTGCCAGGAATCCCGATGAGGAGCGCATTACAGTAATCCAGCCTGGAGGAGACAAATGCATGGACGAGCTTCTCTGCATCTGCTAGGGTGAGTGTTGGGCGGAGTTTGGCAATGTTCTTGAGGTGGTAAAAAGATGACTTACAGAGGTGTTTGATGTGGGTGTCAAAGGTGAGTTGAGAATCCTTTTTTAACACCCAAATTGGTAACAGATGTGTATAGAGGAATATTTTGGCCAGAGAAAGTGATACTGGTGATGCTAGAAGAGCGAAGAAGGTGTTGTGTGCCAATTAAGATTTAAGCATTTACGTGATTCGAACCGGCAACCTTCCGATTGCCAGTGCAGATCCTTAGCTATTAAATAAGTGTATGTTATCCCTGGTTCTACCTTGCTTTAGACAGCTGTTCTATAATAAATTAGATACTGCTAATTTAAAGACATACGAGGTGTGGCAGAAAAGTAATGAGACTGATTTTTTATTTACCAAAGTTTTTATTTTTTTCAAACATCAATGTTATCCCCTTCAAAGTAGTTCCCTTGGGCAGCTACACACCGATGGAGACGTTGTTCCCATTGTTGGTAGCAGCACTGGAAGTCTTCGACCGGTATGGTCTTCAGCATGTCCGTTACACTCTTTTGGATGTTTTCTAAAGTCCCGAAATGACGTCCTTTGAGGACATTTTTCAGTTTAGGAAAAAGGAAAAAGTCACACGGACTGAGGTCAGGTGAATAAGAGGGCTGGGGAACCACAGGAATGGGTTTTTTCGATTGTCCTTCTGCTCAATTGTGAGGTTTTTCGGCACCATTTTGGCACAGACCTTTCGCATGTGCAAATGTTCAGTCAAAATTTGATAAACAGTAAATCTGTTCAAATTTAATTGTTCACTCAACATTCTTAATGTTAAACGACGGTCTGATCTCACAAGAGTGTTCACACGTTCGATGTTTTCATTGGTTTTCAAAGTTGAAGGCCTCCCTGAAAAACTTGAGCTTGGGATAAAGAATGTTCCCCATAGGCCTGTTTTAACTTTTCAAACGTCACACTTGCCGATTCTCCAAGCTTAACACAAAATTTAATGGCACAACGTTGCTCCAAATTCCGCTGTTCCATTTTGCGTGACGCACAACCAAAAACACAACTTCGCTAATAGCAGTCACAAAAATCACGTAGTTAACGGAAGGAGTTGAAACTCGCACTGAGCTATGGGAGGGTACTGATACACGTGCTCTATCAAGGACAACAGCGCAGCGTTGCCAGATCGCTTGCAGTGTTGCCAGTCTCATTACTTTTCTGCCACATCTTGTATTTGTTCTTAGTTGGCAAAAGATTTATATCAATAGTGAAACTGTTCACTTACAAATCCAAAGAGCAAAAGATACTGATAGTCATTCTGCAACACTCCCAGAAGTGAACAGGAATGCAGACATCTACAGTACATGCCACCTAAACCCAGACTGGCAGCAAAAGGCGACTACAATTCCTTCATACTGTCCAGTAACACAACAACACATACATGTCTACAAAAAAATATATATAAAGAATAAAAATAGATTAACAAGAGTTCTTGAGTATTAATAATAAAAAATGCGATCATCTCCTAATGAGCTTCTCTATAGCAATAAACAGTGTAGACAATCAACATTTAATCTCGTGACAAGAGAAACTAAACAACTTTGTTTTAAATTGTGACATCGTTAATACAGAGAGAAGGCTAACAAGACTCTAGCTCAACAAATCCTCAACAATGCAACGATAGAAATTACCAATGGCAATAAAATCAGGGAACATAAAGAGATACCTGACACGTTTAGGGAATGCTGTAGGTTTCTCTCAGTGTAAAGAAGATGAGGCACAAGCTAAGATGTTCTTCAAAAAAATAGAAATACCATAGCTTGACATCCTGATGCTAAAAGAACTTGATAAGCCACTGACACTTTTAGAACTAGAGGATGCTATAAACATACCCCAAAGTAAGAAATATATTAACAAAAATAAATGACCCAAGAACAATAAGGTGTTACCAAATTTCCCTCATTGCCGTATGTGCAATGTGTTTCCCCCTTCTCACAACAAATTATATGCAACACAAAACAAACAAATCAAGCACACCAGTCAAGCAACAATTCTGTAATTGTTCTGATTTGGACTTTTTCCTTACCATCTACAGAATAGCTGCTGGGAGTGTAGTAGATGGATCAGAGGGGTGGACAGGAGGGCTCTCCTGAAGCAGAATGCAACAAATAAACATGGCTGGCCTAATGGTAGACATCTTCAGTCAACTCAAACCCACATCCAAATCCCTAAATGGCACAACCCTGGGTACAGTCCTGATGCGCTAAGTTGCAGGACTGAGATGTTACTCTCTTGTTCCTTTCTCCCACAATGCCTATCTTGTTGTCTTTGGTTTTCACCTATTTTCACTCTAGATTTGTGACTTGCTAATGAGAATCCATCCCTTCTTGAATTTGATTGATTTCTGTTTTTCCTTTCCTGTACTACGCCCCTTGCATCAGAGTCTTTGAACTTCAAGAATGTCCATTAAAAGGCTTGCACAATTACAATTAAAGCTGTAGAAAAGTGAAAAGGGCATACGCAAGTGAAGGCACTAATGACTTACCAATTTTTAGTCCGGTCATGTATAGACTGGCCATCTCCTTTTTTTAAGCCTGTTGTTCCGTCACCCTGTACTCCTGCTTCTCCTTTAAAATCTAAACATTCTGTAGAAGACAAAATGTGTGCTTATTTTATTCTCTATATATGGATCTGACAGAGGTAGCTGTACAGACAACCAATATGGGAAGTTCTCAGGAGACTGGCAGACCAACCAAATCTCTCACCTTCCTCCTCCAATTCCACACAGAGGTGTAACTGTTCAGGGGCAATTACTGGAAGTTTGTGGCGCTTGAACCAAAGTCAAACCAGGTTATGTCAGTCGAGGGGCACACTCTCTACGTCAGGAACTGTTATGGCAGGTTCAGCTCAGGAATGCTGGGAGATATTATACATATAGAAGTGACTCCCAGTTCCAAAGTAGTCAGCTCAGACGCACAAAGTAAAGACAAGGGGTGAGACTGTGATGTCAAAACTGAATTCCTTTTTTCCTATTCCTCTCCTTATTTTCTGATTTTAAGGAGTAAGTGTGTGGTATTATCCAGAAGGTTGGAAGCTTTGTTGAGCTTTTCAGAGTAGGTTTCCATGCTTTCTTCTTAGTTTTAACCCACTGCAACATCACAGTCCTAAAACTGCTATAAGAGAGATCAAACCAGAATAATTATGGACACTCAAGGTTTACACACCAGGCTCTATATGTAAGATGCGATATTCGGACATACTGTAGAAGTGCTGAAACATCTATGGGAAAGTATCAGGAAAAACTGTCTGGAGAAATGGTGCAACCCAAACAGGATTTTGCATGATGACAACACACCTGAACATATCTCTGTATCATGACAAAGCAAATTCACAGCGCGTTGTTAGTCCAAAAGTTTTTGATGAAAAACAATGAGGTTGTTGCTTTGCACTCCACCGTGTTCTCCAGATCATCCATCCATCCAGCTATATCCTAACTACAGGGTCACGGGGGTCTGCTGGAGCCAATCCCAGCCAACACAGGGTGCAAGGCAAGGAACAAACCCTGGGCAAGGCGCCAGCCCAACGCAGGGTGCGCACACACACACACACTAGGGACAATTTAGAATCGCCAATCCACCTTTCCTGCATGTCTTTGGACTGTGGGAGGAAACCCACGCAGACACAGGGAGAACATGCAAACTCCACACAGGGAGGACCTGAGAAGCGAACTCCAGGTCTCCTAACAGTGAGGCAGCAGTGCTACCCACTGCGCCACCATGCCGCCCTCTCCAGATCATGCAACCTGTAAATTGTTTCTGTTCCCGAAATGAAAGCTAAAACTCGAGAAGAAATTTGGCTACCGTGAAAGAAATCTAGGAAAAAACGCAAAAGGGTCTTGACAAGTAAGGCCTGCAATTATGAGTATAATGCACTACATACCATTTATTGATTTATTTGAGGAAGACACTTTTCTACAGGGTGGTCCAGATCTAATTATGCAGTTATGAAAAGGCGAGCACATCTCACCCGCCGTTCGACTGACAACCGTCTCCCCGCCAATTTGGAATGCAGGGCAGGTGCTGCCATCTATCGGCAACAAAAAGAATTTCTTTGTGAATTCTCTATGTAATAAACTTAATAAGTAATAGCGTAATGAAAATCTAATTATGAGATTAATGTCTAAATTTTGAAATTAGAAATATCATCTTTAATCATAACATTGACTAAGAGATTAAAGTGGAAATTTTGAAATTAAACTTGAGATTCAAGGTTTGTTTTGACTCCTGCCACGCAACATGGCTAAGTGTTCATTAAAAACTCATAATTAGTAAATGTGTAAATATCATAAAATAATAACAAGAATATAATCAGGTTAAAAAGTAAAGAGCTCAGCTAATGTTTCAAAGTATTCTTCAACTTAAGAGTGCTGTGTGTACTGTCTAGTGCAACCAGTTGTTCATTTATTATGATTTACCAGGCAGACTAAATGTCTGTGTAATGCCACAAGGTGTTTTGCAGTCTTTCTTGGAAAAAAAAATTACAACATGCACTTGTAAGAGACAAAACATTACAAAACTAGCCATGTTTTCTTTTTCATTTTCACTAATGTATTACTATATAGGGTGGTCCAGATCTAATTATGCAATTTTCATTACGCTATACAGTGACTTGTTAAGTTTATTACATAGAAAATCACCTGAAAAATCCCAGACCATCGTGAAGTGTACGAACTGACTACATGAGGAATCGTCTTCGTGCCAAACTGGAATCGTCCCCGTATAAATCAAAGTCATCCAGATGATCTGGATCTGCATAATTAGATCTGGACCACCCTGTACACAACTAAAGATGCTTGCAGTTTTATAATATGCATTCATTCACTGGGCAATAGGACTATTTGGATTCTAAGTCCAATGCAGCCAGAACTGGATCCAAATCTGATCCTGAATCTTTCCTAAATACCACTGTCAAAAAATAAGTATTAACAATAACCATTTTTCTGACCTACAGTATCTAGCAGGTTCCCTATAATAAATTCATTCTGACTGTGTCAGAGGGGGACATTTTTTTGATTTTCTGGGTAATCCCGTGTGGAATATGGCCGGCCAGTCATCCCGGCCAATACCCCCAGGCTACCAAGTGGAGCCCTCCATGCAGCATGGAGGTGCCCCGAATGCCAGCAGGGAATCATGGACAGTGGAGTTTTCCATTGCAGCCCTGCTGGATACCTTGCGGGCCAACAGAGGACACTGCAAGGAGGCCCAGAGACTCTTACGTGCCCTATAACTCCGGAAGTACGTCTTAGTCACAGCGACAGGGGAAATGATGTACTTCTGGGATAAGGAAGAGGACTTTAGATTTGACCCGGAAGTGATAGGAAGTCACGTGGACTGAAGGATCGTAAACACTTCCAGGTCAGGAAATATAAAAGGACTGTGGGAGATCCCAGACGTTGAGCTGAGCTGGGTGGCAGGGTGGCAATGCGTCTGGGAGAGTGGAGGAATTGTATTATTGATTATTGGAGGATTGTTTATGAGTATATTGGAGAGGAGGGTGCTTTGTGCACATTATTGTAATAATAAAGTCGATTATTGGACTTTTACCTGGTGTCTGGCATCTGATCTGAGGGTTCAAGGGGACGACAGCGCCCCCTATCTGTCACACCCGTTACTGATTGTTGTCATGGCTGTCTGCAGGTTGTTGGTATTTGCTGTCTTGAAAAGTAGTCACCGCTTTGAAGTTTTGGCTGGTTGAGATTACAAACAATACAAAGTCGTGATAACAGACCTGCTCCTTCCTTGGAAGATGTTTGTATTCACCTGACTTGGAGATTACATGTCTGACAATATTGGTTTCTAATCAGCATATCTGTACTCATTCATGGTTGGTAACAATACATTTTGTTAATTTGTGTTTTCATTAATTGTTAAACCCAGGAAATTTACATGTGCCATTGTTTAAACCAATTGTCCAGGACTGACAACGGCAGGGACTGAAGGAGATTTAAACTTCTGGGCAGGAGAAGGCAGAGGAGGGACGGTCCACTGAGAACGCTGCCGAGATACTCGCAGAGACCACAGGGGCTCGCTGGCACACTGGGGTACGTGGCTGGTGCGGCGTGAGGAACACAGACAGCAACACTTACCCTGAGGGAGGAAGAGAGAGCTCCACAAGAAGACGGTTGTGGGTCCAGCGAGAGAGGGAAGCCGCATGAAAGGACCGAGAAAAGCTGGCGGATGAGAAATGAGGCGTGCCTAGGTGACAGCAACACAAGGAGCCCAGATTGGAGAAAAAGAACGACGAGGAGACGCTGATAGGGATTCCACGATTTGACAAAACTTCTGTTCGGAAACGAATGTCCGGTGAACAGAGTGCATCCGTGGACAGTTGGACGTTTAGTTGTTGGGGTAACACAGTGCGCAAACTGGACTCTGCACCACTAAAGGTTGTAACCTCCAATCCTTGTCCTTGCTGGAGTATGTGAATATCCCCTTGGGATTAATAAAGTATCTATCTATCTATCTATCTATCTATCTATCTATCTATCTATCTATCTATCTATCTATCTATCTTTAATGGACTTTCAGAGTGTGGACTGTGTGCTTTCCTTTTAAAAAAAAGGAATTTCGTTCTTGATATTGTTAGATTTTTTTTTATGTTCATTTATCTTTTAAATGTACTTTATATTGTCTTGTCTAATAGAAGTTAGTGTTGATTTTCCTGAAATTACTGTTGTGTCTTTCATTGCGTGTTTACTCACCGCCCAATTTAAAGAAACCTGTGTGTGCTATTATCGGTAAATTTCAAGAGTTCCCAGTCCCTTAATAAAACTGGGTGGCGTAGTCGGATATTTTAATGGTGTCTAAGTTAGATTCCCTGTGAGTGTCACCAGACACCTGTCACATAAATTACTGACCAAACATAACCAAATTCAGGCAGCTGTGTTTACAATCTTCTAGGGAGAGCTAAAGCAAGGGTGAGGACACATAGTATATGCCGAAAGTGACAGGTAGTAATAAATGACAAAACACTGGCTGCACTTGTTGTTTGCTTGGTGTCGCAAAAAGGTCATCTTTGAGGAGGTGAAACTAAGATGCGATACGCACCGGTCCCAGTCCGCTGACAGACGAGACAGTTCTTAGGATGCAGCTAATGCATATGAAACGCAGTGAAACAGTGTAGGGCTCTGCAAGTCAAAGCAAACGCAGGGATTCCCTCTCCAGTTTGGATTTGAAGGCCTATGTGGACATTTTAAGGACTTGTTTCTCATTCCTTTGTAAAGTACTTAGTAATACAGCTGATTATTAAAAGTGTCATTTACAGCAATACAAATGGCTGGTTGATCGAATAACCAAAGTGAATGTTGCGGCCACATCCTGTTTAAATATTATACAGTGCAGAATGTTAAGTACTGACGCATTAAGGAATTGGGGTGAAACATTGTGCATTATACTGTTATGACTGGTGGCAAGGAGGCAGTTGGGAGCAAGAAAAAGTTTGGGTACTACTCCGGTAACACTGTTCAACCGAAACCAAAAATCCAACAAATAACAAGTGACTGCAGAATAATAGGAATAATTTTGAAGTCATAAGACACTGAACCCATGCTTTGCTTTCTCTTTTGTCACTTGGCCTATGAGTTGTGCCATGCTCTGTTCCTGATTGAGATGAAGGCACCACCTTTCTGGCTCTTTGCTTTTTATAACGGAGCTACTACAGGGTAGGATTCAAAAGTAATGAGCCTCATTTTGTTCTGACGCGAACGTACCTCGCCACGCGCTCCACTTGCCAGCGACGGCGATGGTGGGTGTTGGCTTCACAATGCAACGGAGCTCCTACCGCTCCGAGCTTTCGCTCCGAGCTTTCGCATTAAGGAATTGGGGTGAAACATTGTGCATTATACTGTTATGACTGTAACTGTAGCTTTTGGAGCGGTAGGATCAGCCTTGACAGGAACCTCTGTGCGGTAGTGCGTTACACGGCAGAATGGAAAGTTCGTTAGAGCAACGTCACGCGATCAAGTTCTTCGGAGTGAAGGGGATCATCCACTACGAGTTTGTCCGGCAAGGACAGACCGTGAATGCTGCTTACTACTTGGAAGTCCTGAAAAGGCTGAAAAGAAGCGTCGCGCGCACGCGAAGGGACATCAAGGACAGCTGGAAGCTTCACCACGATAAAAGCGACCAGCCACACCGCCTTCATCGTGAGCACCTACCTGGCCTGGGTGAACGTTCCGGTGGTCCCCCAGCCTCCCTACAGTCCGGACGTGTCGCCTTCTGACTTCTTCTTGTTTCCTGCGCTTAAAATCAGCGCTGAAAGGAAAACGCTTCGACCCGATCGAGGACATCCAAGCAAATGTCAAGGCAGCCCTTGCAACCACCCCAGAACAGGCCTACGTGGATGCCTTCGAGTCATGGAAAAGCCGCCTACAAAAGTGTATTGATGCAGGAGGTGCCTATTTTGAAGACTATTAATTAGCTGTACCGATTTGCTCAATAAATTTGTCTTTTTGAACAAAGGCTTATTACTTTTGAATCCTACCCTGTAGGTGGGGCGGGACTCGTTAGTGACATCATAGCTGGTTGTGTGTGCCCCCTGTATATAACGGGTGCCACATTAGTGTTGCCATCTCCCCTTATTTTTCATCTGTTTTTCTGACTGTGTTAACTTGCCTCAAAGCAGAAGTAAATTCTTCGCCTTTAAGGTACTGTGGACTGGCCAACTGCAAGGGCGGGATGTAGGATTAAAGGGACTGGAGGGACATTCAAAGCCAGCAAGCACGAGAAGAAAGAAGCGTTTACGGCCAGGAAACTACAAAATACTTGGGTGGCAGCCTGTATTGCAACATCCAGAGGGGAATGCCTGTTGTAGTGTGGCACGTGTTGAAGAGCCAGTAGCACGGAAATGCATTTTTATTTGGGAAGCTTTCCCACCTTTCATATGACTTTGAACTGTGGTTTTAAACTTGACAACTATCTTAGCTTGAAAAATTGACGTATTTGGTAAGTTTATGAGCTTTTCCTCTTTTCCCCATAGATTACAATGTAAAGCACTATGATGGGGAAGATATTTATTGTAATTGACAGAAAGCGCTAACTGTAGAGCACAATTTCGCATGGCAAATGCTTATATAGTACGCTTGTGAAGAAATAACTTCAGCTTGAAAAATACTACATTGTTAAAGTGAAAGAGTCATCTGCATATTTCAAGATATGTCTGTCCTTATGTGAACGCCTGCAGTCATTTGTGTACAAAATGAACAGAAGAAGGAAGAAGAACAGAAGAAGTGTACAAGAAATAGAAGAGGAGACAGACAGTGGCCTTACGGTGGAGAAGCAGCCATTAACTTTCATTCTTTGTGTTCTGTTAGTTAAGAAATCCTGAATCCATCCCACCAAGTTGGGGTCCAAACAGAATTGATCAATCAGTTTGTCAACTAAAATGTGGGGCTGGATTGCATTAAAAGCTGATGAGAAATCTCTAAATAGCAATCATGTGAGACATTTTGGTCCTTCCAATTGCTCATACAATAAATTGAGAAGTGTCGCTGTGCTATCCTCCACAGGGTAAGGGTCCAGGTTGTCTCTTAATCAACTTTTCAGAGAGTTTTGTGCTATAAGAAGTTAAGACCACCTGCTTTTTACTGTGCAGTTTTTCCTATTAGAATAACACTTGCCTGTTTTCAGAGTCTGGGCTCTTGCTGTAAATCCAGAGACATCCCAGATATGGAGTGGAATATTGGAGAGGGTTGTTCTGAACAAGAGATGTCCACTTGTAATGTCTGGGCCACAGCTTTATTTTCAAATTTATTGACGGACCTCCATCCATCCATCCATTTTCTAACCTGTTGAATCCAAACACAGGGTCACGGGGGTCTGCTGGAGCCAATCCCAGCCAACATAGAGTGCAAGGCAGGAACCAATCCTGGGCAGGGCGCCAGCCCACCGCAGGACACACACACACACACCAAGCACACACTAGGGACAATTTAGGATCACCAATCCACCTAACCTGCATGTCTTTGGACTGTGGGAGGAAACCCACGCAGACACGGGGAGAACATGTGCCACCCTATTGAAGGACCTTTATTATATTATTCTGGTCAAGGAAGAGATGACATTTAGGTCCAGTCCTGAATCTGGTCTTTTAGTGAATCATTTCCAAAGCAAAGTCCTGTGTCTCAAAATTTAAATAGAATTCCTTGAAGTTTTGAGCCAACTGTTAATTCATGAAGATTATTACATTTACTATGAAGGCCAGCTGTCTTCTTCTTGCCATTCCACAATGAACCCAGGCTGTCAGTCCACAGTCCTTTCTCCACCCTGCCCTTATAGTACATCTTTGCTTACTTCATTTCATTTCCCGCTGTAGTTCTTCCTGTTCTGTTAATGTTCCTTGTTGAAATGCCCTGTTTCTTCTGGTTATCAGTTCTTACAAATCTCTGGTAGTCCATGGCATGTTGTTAGGATATATTTTGACTGATTTAATGCTTTTTTGTAGCCACTGAGATCCCAAATGTTACTTTGCTCATTTTTCTTTTACAATTCTGTGAAGGTTCTGCACAGGCAATCAAGCAATCAAACATCCATCCATTTTCTGAACACCTATCTTCTTTACAGAGTGGCAGGAAGCCTGCTGAGGTAGACGCCAAACCTGGATGAACCCCCAATCTATTACAGCGCACGCTCACACACACTTTTCCACACTCATTTATACCAGGCCAGAGTCACCAGCTGCCTAACATATGCATATTTAGGATGTGGGGGGAACACAGAGACACCCTAAAAAGAAATGGGGCAAACATGTGAACCCCTCTGAGACCAGGGCTATGTCAGTGACTAAACAGGTGTGGGAGCAGAACAGGCGTCCCAGCTGGGAAGGAGGATAGTTTCTTACCCAGATGATGGCAGGGCAGATGAAGTGGCCAGCGGGACAGAAAAATAACTCTGTGTCCAGCTGGCATGATATAATGGACGGACTGAGAAAAGCAGAGGATTTGGAAATGTTCCATCCCCCCATATGCCAGGTGGCAGTGGTCCTCGTATGGGAACCCAGTTGGGACACCTACAGGGGTGCTTGGGAGATGCAGCCCTGTCCCTGGGGGTCTGTCGGGGGAGGACCTCCCTACTTTCTCCATGGCCTGGAAGTGCTTCCAGGAAGCTGTGACATGACACCAGAATTATTCCCAGGTCCCACTTAAAAAGGAGCCTGCTGCCCCACATGAGCGAGTCAGAGTCGGGAACCAGCGGGCATCACTCAGCGAAGGAGAGAAGGAGGAAGAATTGTTCTATATTTGTGCATTTGCAACTGGTTGTGGAAAGGCTGCTTTTTTGGATAAATAAATATTAATATCGTTCATTTCATCTTAAAAGTGTGCTGGGCATTACTGTGTCAGGGGTTTGGGGCTCTCTGGTGCCCCCTTGTGGTCACACAGGTTACAGGCTCTATCAGGAAAGCACTGTGCTGTAGTAATTATTACATTGAAACCCCGGCACCTTACGTAAACTCAAGCCATACTACAGTTTCTTTAGCCATTACAACATCTAGCAGTCTTTAAGATAAAGGCATTCAAAAATTGTTCAGAAAGGTAAATTAAATTGCATTCCTAGTTAGTGGTGTATGACACATACATTTGCTTAGCAGATGATTTTTAACCAAAGTGACTTACAAAGGAGGTCATCATAATTGAGTAACATCAGTCGAGGTTACAAACGCCACAAATGAAGAGCTATAAAACTAGCATGACAGAAAAATAATTAACAAACAACATGACAGATATCCATAGAGCAAAAACCATTCATTTCACAGTGTGACAGACATTCACGGGACAGTGGGGTTTTCATACACTTCTTAAACACATTGAAGGAGTAGGTGGGCAGCTTGTTCCACCAACTAGGAGCTACACATGAAAAGAGTCTGGATTGAGAGACCAGATACTGATTACTGGTAGACCGGTGTGGTCTCCATACACGCAGGTGCTGACCCATTGACTTCTCTGTAAGGTGGCATCAAGGACTTGAACCAAATCTGTGCTGCTACAATGTCGCGACCTTAATGAGAGATGTGAAATGTGCCCATCTTGGCTGGTTAAATATAAGACAGGCGGGTATATTCTGGACCATCTGCAGTGACTTGATAGCATTTGTGGATTCTCCTTCTAGCAGTCAGTCAGTCATTATCCAACCCGCTATATCCTAACTACAGGGTCACGGGGGTTTGCTGGAGCCAATCCCAGCCAACACACAGCGCAAGGCAGGAACAAACCCTAGGCAGGGTGCCAGCCCACCACACGGCACACACACAAACATGCAAACTCCACGCAGGGAGGACCCAGGAAGCGAACCCAGGTCTCCTTACTGTGCCACTCCGCCACTGTGCCGCCCCCTTCTAGTAGTGAGTTGTGATAATCCAGATGTCACAAGACCGAAGCCCGGACCAGACACTGTGCTGCATACTCAGTCAGATAAGGTCTGGTTTTGCGAATATACAGAGTGAATCTGCATGAATGAGAAAGACAGCCGCTCATCAATCGCCATCTCAAGGTTGCTTACTGACTTGACAGTTGTTGTGACCACTGGCATGTTTGGCATAAGTCTGTGCGAGGTTTTCTCTTTGTCCTCCTAAATTTCCTCCTAAATTCCAAATACGTGTCTGTGTGTGTTGCTTGATTAATTGATGAGTATGCTCTGAAATGGTCAGGTGCCCTTACTTGAGCTCAACGCTGTC
This sequence comes from Polypterus bichir lapradei, assembly GCA_026402145.1. NCBI lineage: Eukaryota > Metazoa > Chordata > Cladistia > Polypteriformes > Polypteridae > Polypterus > Polypterus bichir. The sequence goes on along the minus strand of JANRMT010062800.1, from coordinate 10,212,276 downwards.
AAAACCAGCTCTGGCACCACACAACGCTAAACTGAAAAATGTGGGTTCAGAGAGCAGGCCATTGAATTTGGAGGCAGTTTTAGGAAATGTGGGAAGAGCCTTCTAAAAATCTTAAATGTATAATCAACACGATACCAGTAAATGCTTAATAAAATATTCTGTGTTTTTTTAACACTTGTACCCCTGACTGAGTTAAACCAATTGTAACATTATCTATAGTCCTGTTTATACTCATTATAATTTAAAATACTGTTGCCATACAGAACACAGTAAATTTGTACCCCAGAAGCATGGATTACCAAAATCAGAGCTAAGAGCCTGTCAATCAAAAAGTCTCAAACTTTGCACAACATGACTGGTTTCTTGAAAGTTTTTCACTAATTAAATAGCTCGATCATTTAGGAGAATAGCAGGTTGTTAATGGGGCAGATTTTCAGCCCAAACCATTTAGAGACTAATGTGAAATGTAGTCATTTGGAATTGCTTTCCCTTAGACATTAAGCCCTTTAATGGCCCTCATTCCTTTAATTGACCATAAGACTTACCTAATTAGGGGAAGAAAGTGCCAGACCTTTAATAAACAGAATATTTACACCTTTACAGTAAAAGAGCATCCAGAGCCAGGGGTGAGCACAACTAATCTAAATCAGCGCAAAGTAGAAGATGCGACTTTACACATCAGGTAATGTGGCCGCTAAAAGTAGCCACACACTAAGGGTTTATTTAATAAGAATGAAAAGCTACTGTACCTTGTAAACATGGGATGTGGATTTCCTTTAAAAATGGACAAGACTGGCGAAGCTCCTATAAACCTGCGGCCCTCAGACTTGGTCAGGGTGGTGACTGCAGTTGGAGTAGCTTTTCATCTGAAACAGTATAGCTACATATTCATGCACGTCTTTTACTTCCGTCAAGTGTCAATCAAAGTGATACCTTATTCAACTAATATACCTATATATATATATAATATATAATATAATAATATATAATAATTATATAATTATATTTATAATTATATTATATTTTATAATTATATTATAATTATATAATAATAATATATAATATATAATATACCTTCAGGAACGCAGGACAGCAAAATTAGGGTGGTGATTCTGGACAGCTGTGGTAGCCCCCTGCCCCAGTCCGTGAAGTAACATGCTGTATTTCGGGCAAATTGCCAGAGTATGTGGCTTCACCCCATTGTTCACATACAGGGATTTGTTTTAATACAACAAAATCATGTTTAATAATTACTTGGTTATATTATTTTTTAGGTGTGCTTGGTGTGTGCGTGCGTGCCCTGCGGTGGGCTGGCGCCCTGCCCGGGGTTTGTTTCCTGCCTTGCACCCTGTGTTGGCTGGGATTGGCTCCATCAGACCCCCTTGACCTTGTAGTTAGGATATAGCGGGTTGAATAATGGATGGATGGATATTATTTTTTAGAACAATTGCTGATTAGGTTCCTAATTGATTAATGCAGGTATATAGGAAAACCTTATTTTAGGCTGCTGATTTACCACAGCATGTTGTGTTGCATTTACAATTCCTCTGAATCACTTTTATTGGTGTACCTACTTTCTACTGAATTCCTGTCTGAATGAAAGCCATTGCGTTCTTCTGGGGTACTTGTCACTGCTGCATCAAAGCTAAAGGACAAATACAATCCAGAAAACAGCGACTAAATATGGCTTAATTAACAGAAGGCAGTCCGACAGGTAAACGAAACACAAAATACAACAACAAAAAACACTCTTTTCTCCTTTGGACACCTTTTAAACCCCTCTGACCACCTTTGACCCCAACAGCCCCTGAAGGGACTGCTGGGAGATGCAGTTTTAACTAATAGTAGCGCTGCTACAGCGGGCTGGATAATGGATGGATGGATGGGCTGAAAAGCACAAATGAAATGAGCATCAAAATGTGCTATTATTTGATTATCCAGTCTCCCTTAATACATTTTAATAGATTTTGGAGGACGCTATTTAAAAATATTTATTGTAAGCTGGAGGCTTCTTTTTTTTACAGAAATGTGACCAGTCTGTACAGCTTTGTCTTACACACCCATGAATTGGGACACGGGCTGACTGCTCTCAATAACACTTCAGTCTCCACTGTGTGGCCGGGCTGCTGTACATGTCTGTGACTTGTGAAAACAGATTACCACGAGGAAACCGAGAGCGGCCTTGACATGACGTTTTCTGAATTTCTCCCAGATGTTTCTCTTTGGATGTCGTTTATCATTTGATAGAACCAGTGTTGTAATTGTCCCTGTGTGTTCCATTTCATATTTGGCCTTTTTGAAGCTTCAGTAATAAGTTTAAGTATCTTTGGCAAGCCACATTAATATTACCTGAAAGGAGCTTTGTACAGTACAGATTTTTGTAAGTAGCCAAAGATTAGCCAATCAAATCACATGAATTACAGGTTTCTTACACTGGTGGTTCATTGTGTATGTTTCTTGTTTTTAGAAGCAAGTCAACATGGATGCTGAAACACTAGAGAACAATACACCTCTGGAGATTCGTTCTTGTCTAGTCATCATGAACTAGAGCCAGTAACCCTCATATGCCAGACTCAGGAGGTCAGCTGCAGTATTCCAATGCAGAAGAAGGTTTCTCAAAGATCACCCAAGACCTGGAGAAGGAAACTGGTTTAATTTAGACAGGGCTATTGTCATGATTTGGTTATTTCTGGTATATTTTGACTTTTTGTCCAGAGGTTATCCTTGCTAATTGCTGGGATAGGCTTCAGTTGCCTCACGTCCCTACTCAAATGGATGGATGAATGGCTTTATGTTTTTTGCTGCCATTCCCTGTGATTTGCGTGTGGACCCACCTTTATATCACTGCTAAGGGGTCGCCTTCAAGGTATGCATATGATGCTTGGAGGGGAAGTCCCTCAGAAGTTTATTGAGGTTTGTGGAGAAAAACATTTTTTTTGTATTGTACTGATCTTCCTGGTTTTCTGAATTTTGCTATTATCTTTGGATTCTGAGTATTAGATTGTGAATTTGGAATGGTTTGCTTTGGATTGCCTTTTAAGTCAAATCCTCTTTCCCCCTTTTTTTTGGTGATTCTCAATAAGTCGTTTCCTTTATAACGATTCTTCTTTGTTCTTTCCCATTCAAGCCAATTATCATTTATCCTCTCTTTTCAATGACATTTTTGGTATATTTTTTGAAAATTTAAAATCTTTTTTTTGAACTCTTAAAGCCAGGTCCACATTTTGGGGCTGTGCATGCCGAAGCCTTTCTGTAGAGTTTGGGATCAGGCTGACTGGGGTAGGCCATCTTTATGCAGATCAGTGAAATTTGTCACCTGGTTTGCACATCTTTTTTTGCAGGCCTCACACCCGTTTTTCCCATGTTTGTGAAACCATCTCACAGCAGAAATGTTGGAATCATAATGGATAATGAAAAAGTGACAGCACGTCAGATAGAAGTAATTATAGGGATTAGTTCAAGTTAACTGACTTCATTCTTTATAAACAATTAAAAAAACATAAGCAATGTCTGTGCATAATTAGTGCCCAGGATGTTGACTCCTCAAATGAAACATCCCACCTACAATGTTTCTAGATGAATCTAAATCAATGAATGGATTGATTTGGACTTACTGAAAATTAAGAAGCATTTCTTTGCTGGAGTTGAAAATATGGTTACATTTCTAGAGACCAGACCATGGAAATAAAGAAGCTATAATGGTTCTCAAACACCACAGACATTTACAGCGTCAGCTTGTGCTAGCTAAATCATGTGAACAGTTTTTGATAATGTAGAGCAAGAGTTCCCAAAGTGGTTGATATTGACCCCCTTGGGGTCGATTTGAACTTTCAAGGGGTCGATAGTTTCAATAAAAAAATTTGGGGGTCGACGGCAGCAAAAATAGACCCCTTTACTACTGCTATTTGTTTGTTACTTCAAAATATCTATGATTCCAATAGGTACCTAATTAAGAAGTAAAATAATTCAAAAAAACACTTTTTTGATGAAAACACATTATGTACCAAACTTGTGAACGAAAAGGTAAAAATGTGCCATTAAAAGAGTCACACATTAAAATACACATAGCACAAACATGTCTGTGCATTGTCTTATCAAACGTATCAAAGCAAGTGCGGACATGAAAAATCGTTGCATGTCCGCACTTGCTCGCGGTGGGACGGGATGACGGATATTCAATATTAGCAGAATCTATCAGTCTTGTATGGTCATGCTTTCATAAAACACTATAAATTGGTTCGTTTGATGTGACGTACTTATTTGTGATTTGAATTTTGAATATAATTATTTATTGAGGAGCAGTACTACGAAAAAGAAAATCAGAGGACACAGTTTATTTTTTCGAGTTTGAACAAAGATCTTCGGTTTCAAATAAGTACATACTTTATTGGGTTTTTTTTTTTTATCACAGGGGCTGTCGAAATTGTTTGTTAATAAAAGGTTTATTTCTTCAGATATTAATATGACTGAACCAAAAAAGAAATGCAGACAGTACAGCTTGAACTATTTGTACTTATTTTGAATTTGCCTATTTATTTCATAAATGTCAAAAATGCTTTAATTTTCATTAGTGCAGGTTTCGATATTAAATGTTGCAACAGATAATGCCATATTCCGTTGTCCTTTTATCTTTTTCAATCATTAATTACAAGTGATTAAAATGAAAAGTTTGATATCTAGTGAAATATTTAATATCGTGTACTGTACAAATTTATTAATTTGAGTAAGTAAAGTAAATGACTAGGGGGGTCGACGGTTTTAAAAGTTTTTGGTAAAGGAGTCTGCAGCCGAAAAAAGTTTGGGAACTCTTAATGTAGAAGGTGTAGTCCATACTGATTACGTGCCTCAAAAGGTCCCCAAAACTGGTGAATATTATATTCATTTGTTTTGGTATTTGTAACAGTCATGGAACAATGATGGCAGAAGCTGTCGATCATCCTGCGTCTACTTCATGACAATGCTCTTGCTCACGCCGCACAGGTTGCAATGGACGCTCTGTATATTCATAGAGATTCCAAACCCAGATCCGCTCCCATGTGACCATCACTTATTCCCTGTCTGAAGGGCTACCTCAGTGTGACACACAATGATAAAGATGTCAGGTTAACTACAGAAGGCTGACTGAATGAGTAAGATAAAATATTTTAATGCATGTAATAATGTTAAAAATAAAACTTGTTTGGTTTTGCTGGTGCGCTTCTTAGTAGGTCGGGCTGAAAATGTTTTGGTTACCACTTTTTAAATAAATATATGTAAACTGTGACAGTGGACACTTCTTCCCTACCAGCAGTCCTTCATGAGCTCTCTATTGACTTCTGCAAGACCACAGTACCAAAATGGAGAGGTCTTTAATAATGTCATACATGTGTGCAGAGGGGCATCATTAGGGCTTCTACACTAACTGTAATTCAATCCCAAACAATTGGTTGGTACTGTCACTCACATCTTTCCCTCTTGTGTCATCAGATCCAAAGACTACAGGCTGGCAGACTTCTCACGACACTTCTGCTCATCCTCTGGTAATCCTGCCAGTTATGTCACTGTAAGAGAAGACAAGGAAATTAGTAAAGGGTTATGGCACCTTAGGATGAACCTCATGTAATTGCAGGTGTTGTGCCATGAAAAGAAACCAAAAAACAAAAGAATAGTGCCAGTGTACTGGGTCTGAGGTAAGCATCTTGTTCAGACACTAGTCCAGTATGCCCACCTACTTCTGGTGGTGCCTCAAGTTAAATACTGTAGTTCCCAGGGTGCAACAGGCACGATTTCCAGAAGGTGAGCGACATCAGCAGTCCTCCAGCCTGAGGTATTCAGATCTGAGGACACAAGAGGGAAAGATGTGAGCGACAACGCCATCTCATGGTTTGGGGTGGAATTACACTTACAGAAGAATTCCCTGAAGATGCGCCCTATGCACATGTGTATGACAATAGGAAAAAATATAGGGCACTTCAGCTTGTGGGTTACTTGCCAAGTTTTAATAAAATAACCTGAACATACACAAGAAAGCAATGGCACCAACTTCACGATTCATCTCTAACCTTTGCTCGGCTGTCAATATCTCAGATTTTCTCTTTTCATTTTATATAATCAATGTACCTTTATTAAAAGTCCAGAATGAACTGTCCCCTGCATCAGTAAGGTCCAGATCAGAAGTGCAGTGCAGCAGAAACGGAGCGCAGCAGATGAGAGATCCATCAAACCGTTGTGCATTTGAAATCAGAAGAAGTCCAGCAATGCTATCAGCTCACAGAAAACACAGAAAGTCAAGGACACCCCTCTGCAGTCCTGTCAGAAGTGGTTCTCATGTGTCTTCCAAAAAAAAGCTTCCCCTAAAGCGTGAACAAAGCCAAGAGCCTCACCTATGTATTGTGACCACTAGGGAGCACTGCAGCACAGACTCAGGCCCCAAGTTCAAATGTCAGGTTTATAACAATTCTTGATTTTAACAAAGACTTCTTTGTAATAAATACATAAGGCACAATACCCTTCTCTTTGTTCTCTTCCTCTCTGTCTTGCTCCACTTCTCCCAGGTGAGCTTTGTCCTTCTTTCACCCAACTCCAACTGACCAGGGTAAAGAAGAGTGGCTCTTTTTATACTGGATTCCTGTGCCAGGTTAAGCTCAAGTACATAGGGATCATGAATCCTTGCAGCACCCATGAACCGAACAGGGCTGCTCCATGGCACTACAATTCCCAGCATATTCCGCAGGTGTCCAAAAGCTTACCGATGCCCATCTAATGTATCAGGGCATCAAACAGTTACAACGTGTTACCTTCCCCTGTCTGTCCATTATACTGACCTCCCAGCCAGCTAAGAATCTTTTGTCCTTCCCGGGTGGGATGCCAGCGTATCCACTTTCACGTGGGCATCTCCTGCCAGCCTTCTGGCCAAAGTAAGGCATTCTTCTCTTCTTCTTTTTCATGTGATGGGCTGGCCTCCCAGCCAAGGTAAGGTCCTCCATCCATTCCGCCAATGCCTGGCATCATCACACAAACACACAAGGATTGAGGTGCTGGACAGCTGGAAATGTATGACTCAAAAAGAAGACAGCCTGTCATCGAAAAAAACTGGATTAGAAGAAAACAAAAGTATCGAGGAAAAGCTCAAACAGACACGAGAAGAATGGGTAAACTCTACAAACGCAGTGTATTCATATATGCGTATACTTCTTTTGAATAAAAATAGGCTGCTAATAGTTGTGGCAATTTATTTCTATTATGTTCTAGAAATGGGGGGTCAGCAGCATATATCGGGCTAGTGTAAGGATCTAGGAGGAGGGCTCGCTTTTCAAAGCTGGCACAAGTCAGTAATGGCTCTTCTGCAGCACAACCTTGAAACAAAAGCAGAATCAAATAGCTTTTCTTCACTGTTCTTTCTTTTTTTTTTTTTCCAAATATTGATCCAGAGAGCGCCTAGAAAATCATTACTTTTATATAAAGGAAGAGATTACATTTCTATTATTAAAATAAAATCCAAGGTGGCACAGCATTGGAAAGTTTTCACTGCAGTATACAATCTACACATTACAATTGTATTATCGGAACTGTAGAGCAGATACAATGAAGCAGTTCCTAGGGATTTTGAGGTAACAAAGTGTATAAAATCCTATAAATAAAATATGGCAGACAATTTTAAGAGCATTAGATTCTTGAGCTCCTTGAGGCTGGCTCACAGGGGAGTTTTAGAACAGTAATTATTTATATAAATGAAATGTCATATTAGTTTGTGTTATTTCAATTTGATTTCAGGTTTATTAATTTCAGCCCCAGTCACACTACATATTAAAATTGGGCGGGGGGGGCGGGGATTTTATATATTTATTTTGCTATTCATTTGATATTTACATGTGTTGCATTAAACGTCAGATGTTCTAATTCCGTTAAAATGTTCTGATGTTATTACAAAAATGACCTACAGAAAGCTGGGTGTAATTTGTTTACGGCAAATGTGGTGTGTTTTAATATTTTTTCAACAAATGCTAGGGCTTCTCTTTTATAAAGCGGAAAAATAACTTCATCCCATGCTACACTGGCACGTCAATTCCCAACAAAGCCTTCAGACTGTGTATATCAAGACATGCCCATGACATCTTTTATCTCTTTCCATCAGTAAAACTTGATTTCATACTGCACCATGAAATTGCGAGGCAGTGTCTCAAGACCGTTGCACCACGGTTTGATTCCTGTTTGGGGAGCCTTCTGACTTCAGTCTGCGAGTTTTTCATTGGCTTTGAGTGTGTCTTGAAGGTCCTCTGGCTTCATCCACAGATTGCTAGCTCTAAATGGGCGTCTGTGATTTCTAACGAGAATGGATTCCAGTTTCAAATAAACTAATATTGAAAAAAACAGCTGCGGTGGGCTGGCGTCCTGCCTGGGGTTTGTTTCCTGCCTTGCGCCCTGTGTTGGCTGGGATTGGCTCTGGCAGACCTTGTAGTCTGGATATAGCGGGTTTGATGATGGATGGATGGATGAAAAAAGCAGGTTCATTGTAACAATCAACAGAATAATCCATTGGCGAATTTATAACAAAATAAACAATTATGGTCACAGACAAGGGTTCTCATTACTGTTAGGTCAGCGACCGGCTTTGAATATCTGAAAAATCCAGCTCAAGTGTTGAGCTAGCTCATATGGATGGAGCATTGTCCAAAGTAAACCATCAGGGGATGCCTAATGGAGAGCTCTGTTGGGATGAATTTCACTCTTATGCACCTCACCTGCATCCCACAAGAGGTTAAGGACATGCAGCATGAAAGAGACACCCTGGGCTTCAATGAGTTGTGACTGAAAGATGGCTGGAGACTGACTGGTCAAAAACCTTAGGGCTTTGTTGGTAGACACGAATGACATCAAAAGGCATCAAAATTTAGGACACCTATATCATTTTAGCAAGTTTGTCATTCCAGTGCAATGGGGGCTATGGCTAACCATTCTATGTTGACACAGTGCAAGACAGTAAAGATTTAAATGAACATGAATGGGAGAAATCAGGCAAGAAAAGACAGACGTCAAAACGTCAGTGCTATCCACTACGCCACTGTACCGCAAACAACAAAA
>JANRMT010062800.1:10156383-10180025 GCA_026402145.1 Polypterus bichir lapradei | reverse complement strand
TCTATCTACCTATTATATAGTGCCTTTCCTATCTAGCTATCTATCTAACTATTATATAGTGCCTTTTCTATCTATCTGTCTATCTATCTATTACCTGCATATAGTGCCTTTCCTATCTATCTATCTATTATATAGTGCCTATCTTATCTATGATATAGTGCCTTTCCTATCTATCTATCTATCTACTATATAGTGCCTTTCTGTCTATCTATCTATCTATCTATTATATAGTGCCTTTTCTATCTATCTATCTATCTACAATATAGTGCCTTTTCTATCTATCTATCTATCTATTATATAGTGCCTTTTCTATCTATCTGTCTATCTATCTATTATATAGTGCCTTTCCTATCTATCTATCTATTATATAGTGCCTATCTTATCTATCTATTATATAGTGCCTTTCCTATCTATCTATCTATCTATCTATCTATCTATCTATCTATCTATCTATCTATCTGTGTATCTTCAATGGAATTGAACACCAAAGATGCCAAGGGAAAGTCAGAGAAAACAAATCTAAGATTAGCTGGTGGAAAACACAAAACATCAGTTTTAGTGTACAATAAATACGAGGCAGGTCTGTAGGGTGGGTTTGAATCTAGTTGGGCATAATGAACTCCTTCATAAGGTTAATAAATGTAAATTATACAATTTTTTTTATTTTAAGTTACTTTGTGTTGCACTGGTCAATACAGCTTTTTTTATTTCTTTTTGAGGTGTGACCATGAGTACTGTACATGAATTACTGCAATGAAGTGTGATCTGTTCATCATTTTTTATTGTTTTTGAGTAGTATAATTTTAGAAACATATTTGTCATTCTGGTGTTTCAAAGTGATGAAAGGTATCAAACATTTTTTTCATGTACAGCATCGTGCATTCTGTATGGACAGCAAACTCAAATGTGGAGCTTATCAGAGAGAACAGAGCAGACAAATGAAAGAGTCACAGATTGAATGAATGAATATTAGTTTAAAAATGGAACAGAGAAACCGAAAGTTTGAATGCTGTTACTGAATTATTAAAGAAGAGCTATCACTTATTACCTGTGGTGTTAATTCATAACACTTTGTTTTACATATTTGACATAGCAATTACGGGACTGGAATTTAACCCACAAACTTACCGATTCAGTCTGCATTCACCGAGTGACCTAAAGAAAATCATTTAATCTGCTCTGTTCTAATTGTAAAAATTTCAGTAAATGGAAAAACATGCAACACATACACTACAATTTGATAACAATACTAGCATACTATATTTTAATTTTACAGTGAACATGATTATTTTTATTTGAATTATTTCTATATTGTGTTGCTCATCATGTAAATCTTAATGTACAATGTTAATTATACCTTTTCTTAAAACTTTCATTATTGGATGGTGACTTTCATATTTATCATCATTATATAGTGCCCTTCATTTTTATCTGTCTAGCTATTTATTATTAAAAAGTGCTTTTTGCATTTATCACTATTATATAGTGCTTCTTATATCTATATGTGATTATTATTCTATAGTGTTCTTGATATCTATCTGTCTATACTTCATTATTATACAATACTCATGTGTCATTATTCTTCAAGGTCTTTCATATCTATCTATAATTGTAAAGTGGCTGTCATATCCATCATTAATATATGGTGCCTTTTATATCTATCATTATTATTATAAATTGTTTTTCATTTCTTTATATATTTCATTATTATATATATTTTATTTAGATTATTATATATTGCCTTTCATATATGTCTATCTTTGTGAAGTGCCCTTCACATCTATTGTTTTTATTATAAATCGTTCTTCTTCTATCTATATTTCATTATTATATAGTGCTCTACATATTTATCAGTTGTTATTATACAGTATAGTGCCTTTTGTATCTAGCTATCTGTCTATAATATGGCACCTTTCATAATGATGTATCTATTACATAGTACCTTTCATATCTATCTATTGTAACAAAACACAAAGAAGTTGGGGAAATGTTTGAGGCTCCATGGTGAAGCCCATTTCATTGGATGTAAACAAAATTAAAAAAAAAAAATACAAGAGTGTCTATTCCAATGGGAGTCAGCAAGTAGACTGCCTCAAAACGGTGGTGAATTTAGGTCTTATACGGCACCGGGCAGGAAGGGCAGGCCCAGGGTGGCAGATGACGGAAGTGACATCAGAGATAGTGAGGTCAGCAGTCTTCTGCCCAACAGAGGGAGGAAGAAAACAGGTATTACAGAACAGCGCCAACCCCTGGTTTGTTAGGTAATTACCATTACTAGAGCCTAAACCTGTGCCACGCGTGTGACATGATCTATAGGGTGGTCCAGATCTAATTATGCAATTTTCATTACGCTATAACTTATTAAGTTTATTACATAGAAAATCACCCGAGAAATCCTGGACCATCAAGAAGTGTGCGAACTGACGACATGAAGAATCGTCTTCACGTTGAAATGGAATCGTCAAAATCAAATTCATCCAGACGATCTGGATCTGCATAATTAGATCTGGACCACCCTGTATCAATCAATGTAAAGTGCCCTTCATATCTACTGATATCATTATTATGAAGTGTCCTTCATATCTGTCTATCATTGTTAGTATAAAGTGACCTTTGTATCTAACTATATCTCATTATTTTATACTGTCCTTTATATCAATCATTATCTTATATAGTGCCTTTCACATTATGGGCAGTGTGGTGTAGTGGTTAGGGCTTTGGGCCTGAGGTTGTGGGTTCAGATCCTGTGTTGACCCCGAGCAAGTCATTTCACCTGCCTGTGCACCAACTGGACAGACAAAAGAACCGTAAGCAATCGTATCTCAAATGGTGAACGTTGTGTAGTGCATTTCATATCCATCTCTCTAGATATCCGTCGCTGTAAAGTGCCCTTCATATTTATCTTTATTATATGGGGTCCTTCATACAGTATGTTTACAGTAATCCCTCCTCGATCGCGGGGGTTGTGTTCCAGAACCCCCCGCGATAGGTGAAAATCCGCGAAATAGAAACCATATGTTTGTATGGTTATTTTTATATATTTTAAGCCCTTATAAACTCTCCCACTCTGTTAACATTATTAGAGCCCTCTAGACATGAAATAACACCCTTTAGTCAAAAGTTTAAACTGTGCTCCATGACAAGACAAGATGGCAGTTCTTTCTCACAATTAAAAGAATGCAAACATATCTTCCTCTTCAAAGGAATGCGTGTCAGGTGCAGAGAATGTCAGAGAGAGAGAAAAGCAAACAATCAAAAAATCAATACGTGCTTTTTGTCTTTTAAGTATGCAAAGCACCGCGATAAAGCGGCCAGCCGCAAAGAAGGGAGCAATGTGAAGTCCGTATCCTCTAAGCAAACAGCCTCTGTGCAAACAGCCCCTCTGCTCACACCCCCTCCGTCAGGCAGAGAGAGTGAGAGACACAGAGAAAAGCAAACAATCAAGCACCGCGCGGGAAGCATATCGTATATCATTGAGGAGTTTTACTTAATACGTAATACGTGCTCTGATTGGGTAGTTTCTCAGCTATTCGCCAATAGCGTCCCTTGTATGAAATCAACTGGGCAAACAAACTGAGGAAGCATGTACCATAAATTAAAAGACTCATTGTCCGCAGAAACCCGCGATCCAGCGAAAAATCCATGATATATATTTAGATATGCTTACATTTAAAATCCACGATGGAGTGAGGCCGCAAAAGTCGAAGCGCGATATAGCGAGGGATCACTGTATATCATTATTGTTATTATTATTATTATTAAGTACCCTTTGTATCCAACTGTATTTCATTATTATATAGTGCCCTTCATACCAATCATCTCTATATATAATCTTCATTTGGATCTTGATCTTTGTTTGTCTGCGAATGAATTAGAAGAAGAAGCACTAAATGGAGTAGAGAGACAGCTAAAACATAGGCATTGCATTAAGAATCTCCTCCAGGCTTATACTACTGAAGACTGTAGTACGCCAGTCACACCTCAAAACACAGACATTCAAACTAAACAAATTGTTGTGCTTTAAATTAACTAAAGAGATCTTCATTTAGATCTTGAACTTTGTTTGTCTGCGAATTCCACGTATGCGTAGACCACCTTCCAGTTTAGTACGTTGTTGTTACTCTCGGATGTCAACAATGTGCCGGAATAGCGAAAGGGGTGGTGGACAGTGTTACGCTGGTTAGCTCCTGAGGCCTGGTTAGAGAATGAGATTGCTGAAGATAAAAGGTACGTGCCTACGTAACATATGAATGAAAGAAAGACAGTGGGTAAAATGAATGACAACGTAACAGCACGTTCCGGAAATTATTATTGTTACGTTGTAGCCGGCAAGTGCTGCGCGTCTCACAGTTGTACCGTGGTTTGCTCACATGTCAGTGAAGTGATCCCTATTTATGCTTTAAAGAGCCTGGATACCTATGTGTCCCCTTTTTATAACCATTGCTCCGTGTATATTGCTTTACTGTTTGGATTGCCACAAAGCAACCTGCGAGATTGGAGAAAGGTTGAGAAGAGATCGTGAGAGGAAACAATAGCGTCGTGAAAATGAGACGGACTGTGAACGGACAGAAGCACAAATGCTCCTACACCACCACATAGTTACGATTCGGACAGTGATTCCGAGTAGGCCGTTCCTATCGAATCAATGTCCAAGGGTTTTCTTTTGTAATTTTGTTCCCCTTATAAAAAATCATAATGCTGTGCGACGAAGGGCCCAGTTCACGCCTGGCAGCCACGTTTAAACAGGGAGCCCTTCACAGACAACTTTAACACGCGCAATGTAGTTGGGCGCACATGGCTAGTTGTAATATAATGCCTTTCATATGTTTTATCTATCATTGTAAAGTGCCTTTCATATCTGTCTATCATTATTATCATATTGTGCCTCTTATACTATCTATCTATCTATCTTGTACACATACTTTTCGTATCTATCCATCTATCTATCTATCTATCTATCTACTGTACATATTGTATTTTTTCAGCGACATTGGTTAAAAGTATCAAAGCTCCTTTAAAAGATTTCTCAGATTTTCATTACCTTCAATATTTCCAACAGTATTTACTTGGTAATTCAGTCAACTCCCAGTTGCACAACATTTTTCATTTTTATGAACTGGTTCCACTTTATCACTTTACAATTAGTTCCTCTTCATGTTGTCAAATTGCAGCGGCACAAATTCCATGTGCGATTGCCAAGTGTCCTTGTGATGACTTGCTTTTACCTGGAGACTTCTTTATTAATACATATGAATTCCGATCTGAGTCTCACTAAATTTAGCAAACAGAGAGGGAGGGAGGGAGGGAGACAAGGTGGGAGGCAGAAAGAGTTGAAAAATAATCTGCGGTGTATCATAAACCATTGCAAATGTTGTACGCAGAAACTGTGACGTCTGCCTTCCTTGTTTCAATCTAGAGTAGCATTAATTACGGAGAAAAACGTGAAGCAGGAGTCCGCGTCTGGAATTATTAATTAAAAGGAAGCCTGTGAGAGTTGTAAATTGCAGTCCAGCTCTTTTCACACACGCTGTCCCCTCACCTTGCTTGTGCTTTTCTTTTGTCGTTAAATGCTGAAGTGAATAATAAAGCCATTATTTTTTCCCTCCTGTTTGTTTGTGTGCCAGACGGGTCCAGGCTCAGCCTCGTGCTCCCCAAGCGCCGATGCTCATTTCCCTTCTTTGTTTTTTTTTGTTTGCGGGCAAAAAAAGGGTTAAAATAAATTCCTTGCCTGCCCCTGACTTTGTCTCTCTTTCTGTCTCCCTGAATCCATTTGCAAATGATCTCGCTTGTCTGCATATTGTCACTTGCAGCCTGCCCGCACATTCATCAACTGTCCGACATCCACTGCACGCTTCCCTTGCCCTCCACACTTAATTGTTCCCACTCTGACCTGGGAGAATAGAGAATGATGTGCCTTTCTCTTAACAAACATGAATGGTGAAGGAGTAAGGAAGGAGAATTAAGAACTCTGCAGGGATAGCCATGGCAATACGGTCAGTCAGCAGCTTCCTTGTCGCTTGAAACAAATTGAAGCTGTTAACAAAGGATAACAAAACCGCTGCCGATTTTTCTACCCAGACACGCTTGGTGAACGGCGGGCTGCCTCGTGTCTCCGCAGCAACAGATATTCTGTTTCAGGGTATCAGATACTCCACGATCAGGGTGGTTGGGGGGGCTACTGAAATAGACTGAGAATGCAGGACTCCACAAAGGTTTTGGGCCCCTCACATCGCGTCGTTTCTTCGAATACGGTTGTGTTTTGTAGAGATTACTAAGCTGGCCCAGTGTTAGCAAGCATGGATGTGAAGTGTGACCTGAGATGTGCGGGCGGCCTGTCTGGGGCTGGGCCGTCCTGCGACCTTGACCTCAATTAAACAGGCAGGATAACGTATGAACGAATGAAAGTGAAAAACTCAAGAAACAGAGTCTTATTGCTGTTGTTCTGCACTCATTTTAAATTCCTTCTAAAAAGTGAAGGTGTATTCAAATGGGATATTGCTTCATATTTAAGGTATGGCCATCCTTAAAACCCTGCACTTCCCTGCTGAACTCACCTGGACTGAATCCAATAAAGAACAAAGATATGAAGTGTAAAAGCTCGACAGACGTGACACCAGTGTCCAAAACACACGCTATTCATCTCTTCAATTATGTACAGTTGGTTCCACACACTCACACACTCCTCCTCAGTCTTTATCTCTCTCCGGTCGCCTCCACTCCTCTCTCGCAAGCTCCGTCTCCCTCCTCCCGACTCCGGCTCCTTGAGTGGAGTGAGGCGGCCCCTTTTATCACGCCCCGGATGTGCTTGAAGATGGTCTTCCGGCAGCACATCCTGGTGTGGCAGAAGTGCTACCCTTGCACCCGGAAGCACTCCGGGCGTACACAGTTCCTGAAGCAGCAGCACTTCCTGGTGTGGTGGAAGTGCTGTCCTCCAGGGCTCAGGAACCATCCAGAACAGCCCCTTGGATGGGCCACGGACCCCCAACAGGGTTGAGCTTCCAAGCTCCGTATCCATGGTCCTTGATGGAAATCAGAGGGTCTGTCCCTCTTGCGACCTATTGCCCCCTTCCCGGTCCTTCCCTGATCCAGGCGTCCCAGTGGGGCAAGGTCCCTGGCCGTCTGCCACAGAAGTTACGCTCACTCAACACTCTCATGAAAAGTCAACTGAATGACCTCTGTGGAGCTGCTATGGGGATACAAAAAATGGAAGAATGGAATCGGCACTTAATGCCGGACTGGTAGTCAGTAATCCTAACAAGACTCGTTGGTTTCTTAAGCATACTGCTCAGGTATCCTGCCACTGCTGCTTTGTCCCAGTGCCTATGCATACATAGTACCCAGTTCCACTATCTCCTAGCTCCACGGTCCACATCTGAGGCTCACTGAAGGCCTCCGGCAGCAAGGGCACGCAGCTGAAGTGCTCTCTAAAGCCGATGTCACCTTATGTGATTTCTCGTCATGGATTTTATCAAACTTCTCAACAGCAGTGGCTGATCTCGTTGCTGGACCAGGCCAGTTTCCATGACTGAAAATGACTGGGCATGTAACATTAATCGATTGAGTGCCAACCTTCTGACACAGTCATACTTGCCACTTTTTGTGACAGCCAATAACGTGCTACCAGTTTATGAAGGGTTAGGTGATACGAGGAGTTCGGCCACTGTCTTGGCTCTGTATTTTTCTTTTTTCCATTCTGTTGTAGTACATAAAATACAAAACAACAGACAGCTGAGCTAAACTTCTGGTTTTGAAGCTCAAGTTCCCACAATCTTTACTCCTAATCTCTACTTTAAATGCATTCAATCGAGCCTGTTCTGAGCTTAACATGTTGACTGATGAAACAGATGATTGAAAGGGAAAGCAAAGGGTCAGACCAGGGCTGCTGGTCAATAATAAACCATGTGAGCATATAAAATATATTCAGTCAGATTTAATTTGGACCGTGTCAGGAATCCTTAGGAGTTAAGTGAAGAAGGACGACATGAACATGCTGATAACAGGCTAAGAATTCAATTTACCCCAACCAGATGTCAAACGAGAAGGTCAGTATTTCATATATTGCCCACTGCACCACCATGCCATCTTCTGAACCAAATCTAAATAAAACTGACAACTAATGATGAGCAAAACTGCCAGTTTAGTAAAATTGACACTAAAGTTTGTTTCACATGTGCCCCAGGAAGTGCTGGAAAGAAGTATGGACTGACCCGCTAGGCCTGCGGCCACTACTGTCCTCAGGAACGTTCTTAGGCATAAGTGAACTACGCATCCGCGTAGGGCCCAGACTGTGAGTGGGCCCCTGGCCCGGCCCCGACTTACAATTTATTTATTTTTTTGTTTGTTCATGGGCTGTGGGCCTGGGGCCCCTGTCATGCCCCTGGCACTGCATCCGTCTGTGCCAGTCCCTCACGTCGTGTGTCACGATACCCTCTTCATTCTAAATTTTAATGTTTTTTTCCGGATGTTTTATTAGAACACCTTCCTGAGCCCCCCCACCCCCCCTCCCCGGACCCCCCCTTCACATTTCTGAACTGTGTGGGGCCCCCAGACTGCTAAGAATGGCCTTGCTGCCCTCATGAGGAAAAGGGGTCTCCGATGACGATGAGACAAGATGCACTTCAGACGAATCTATACCTGGCATTGCGCATTGTGATCTTAGGCTTATGTGCAGCTGCTTGGCCATGAAAACCCATTTCATGAAGGCCCCGACTCGCAGTTCTTGTGCTGATGAAGAGGACGGGTGATTTTTATGCGCTATATGCTTCAGCACTTGACAGCCCTGCTCTGTGAATTTGTGTGACTGAGCTGTGGTTGCTTTTAGATGCTTTTACCTCACAATACTAGCACTTACAGTTGACTGGGGCAGATCTAGCAGCCTAGAAATTACTGATACAGTACGTGGCAAAGGTGGCATCCTACAACAGTGCCATGTTTAAAGTCAGTAAGCTTTTCAGAACAACCAATCTAACTGCCAGTGTTGGTCAATGGAGAGTACATGGCTATGTTTTTGGCTGTATGGGTGTAACTGAAACACCAGAACTCAGTAATTTGTAGGGCTGTCCACATACTTTTGGCCATACGGTGCATTTATGAGTTTATTGGGTCAGCATTATCACACTACTCTCTGGCACTATAGTTAGTGAGCATAACTAACTCACTTAGAAACTTCTGTGTTAGCTGAAAAACAAAATCTCAGAAGACATTTGTCATTTCAAGATACTCCTATATACAGTGAATATTGTTAGTATGGACCACTTCGTCATGTGGCTTTGGAGCTCCAGAGGCCTAAGCTCACTTTTTAGCCTGGTCACCATCTGTGAGAAAATCTGCAAATTTTATCTGCACCATCCCAGATTTTCTATGGAACCTCAATTTTTTTTTCTTCTTCACACAAAGAGTTGTGAGGATCCTTGTGTTGGCTGGGATTGGCTCCAGCAGACCCCCGTGACCCTGTAGTTAGGATATAACGGGTTGGATAATGGATGGATGGATGGATGAAACACACTACCAAGTCATGTAGTTGCAGCAGAAACCTTGACAACGTTTAAGAAGAATGTGGATGAGATTCTAGGACAGCTTAGCTATTAGCTAAACAAATGAGCTTAACAGACTAAATGGCCTCCTCTTTTATTGTCAAATTTCTTATCTTCTTACACTTCCCACAGAGATATGCATATTAGAATTTTGGGCAAGTCCAAAGTACCTCAGTAATAAGTGTGTGCTAGTGGTCAAATGATGTCCTGTCCTGTTCCTCTTTGTTGGGACCAGGTATGGCGTCCTACACTCCTGTAAAGGATAATGCAGATCAGAAAAGAGATGAATGCTAGCTGACTGTATTCATTTTTCTATAGGGTGTAGATCCATTAATTAAACATGAATGCGTTTGACCTGTTCCTTCCAAATGCCTTTAATACTGAAGAGAATACAATTGTGGACATGCAGTAAGGCGTCTTACTTTTTCTGACTCTCATGGAGCTCTGGGTATGATGTGGACATCTAGCTACATAAATGGCACATTGCAGTGATGGCTAGTGGTTTGTTCATGGCTGGTTAAGGTTTCTGTTTGGATAGTTCAAGAGTAATAACTTGAAGCTGAAGGTGGACTTGGGCAGACAGCTGAGATTTCACCAAAACATTGTAGGAGCAACTCTTGGACCTGATATCATTATTACATCAGAAATGACAAGAGTCCTTGTCATGCTGGAACTTTCCATACCATGGGAAGATCATATGATGGGCTGCAGAGGACAAACAAGTAATAAAGTCTAGGTAGCAACTGCCATAGACAAGGCTGGTGGGCTAGATGTCTGCCTGTGGAGGTAGGGTGTGTGGGCTTTACATGCACATTATATCACAGGATGGAGAAGGAGGAAAGCAATCTACAGCATGATGGACCCTGGATCAAGAGAGCAGATCTGTGGGAGGCTGCTAGGGCACAAGTTGAGGCTTGATCAACCTCTGCGGGGTTACCAGAGTGAGAGGGTATAATGTTGAACGACCACAACACAACAGAGGAGCCCTAGAGCACTGCTGACAATGTGTCCTAGCTAAGCATCAGGAGAAGTTTCATTACAAAGGAAACTGGATCTACCATACCGGGGACATAAACAACACGCTTACCTTACTGCCGATTACATGATGATTATGGAGAGCATTTACTGTTAAACTTGGGCACAAATACCCCTCAAAATTCAGAAATCAATTGTTAGGTTAGTTCACCGCAGCTGGGCAGTGAGAATTATGGCAATTGGAGTCATGGGGTCCCATTTTAGCTAATGAGCACTTCTGCTGGCATCATTATTATTATTATACCTAATTGTGCACGGACCCCCAAGAGTGTAGCCTCTTTGAATCTTCATTTATTTAATTTCCTTTGCAAGGTTTCAGGGGAAAAACTGTGGGTGTGAAAAGGACATCAGTAAGGACACTTAAAAGCTTTTCTGCATGTGATATTCAAGCTGCATTTTCTTTCTTTTCAACATCACAAGCCTGTAGTTTTCCCAGAACCTGAAGTTTCTAGTCAGCACCATTTCTAGGACCGTAACATAAGTGGTCACCACATTCATTATGGCTCACTTGAAATGTCTGTGGGTCCATTAACCTTCTCTGTGTGGTGTGGTAACTTCTCCGTAGAGGACTACAAGCACCTAGAGGTACCATACAGTCCTATGAATTTCTCCTTGGAATTAATAAAGTATCTATCTATCTATCATATAGTGCCTTTCCTATCTATCTATCTATCTATCAATCATATAGTGCCTTTCCTATCTATCTATCTATCTATCTATCTATATTATACACATACTTTTCGTATCTATCTATCTATTTATCTTTCTTATCTATCTATCTATCTGTCTATATATATTATACACATACTTTTCGTATCTATCTATCTATCATATAGTGCCTTTCATATCTATCTGTCTATATTATACACATAATTTTCGTATCTATCTATATATCTATCTTTCTTTCTATCTATATCTATCTATCATATAGTGCCTTTCATATCTATCTATCTATCTATCTATCTATCTATCTATCATATAGTGCCTTTTATATCTATCTATCTATCTATCTATATTATACACATACTTTTCGTATCTATCTATCTATCATATAGTGCCTTTCATATCTATCTGTCTATATTATACACATACTTTTCGTATCTATCTATATATCTTTCTTTCTATCTATATCTATCTATCTATCTATCATATAGTGCCTTTCATATCTATCTATCTACAGTACCTATCATATAGTGTCTTTCATATCTATCTATCTATCATATAGTGCCTTTCATATCTATCTATCTATCTATATTATACACATACTTTTCGTATCTATCTATCTATCTAAACTCTCTGATCCTCCCCATTGTGGATTCACTCAGTTCTTTCAGTCTGAAAACCCAAACCATTAAGGAGCTTATTTCAGCCGTTTGCACCTCACATACCTTCAGATAAATCATTCAGGCCGGTAAAGACCCTGACTGCCCAGTCCGATAATACACGTTCCCACAAGGAGGGAGATCGGTCAGCTTTAAATCTTGACCGCAATGACTTTATGCTTTCCGCAATGCAATTAGGTTTGACATAATCTGGACGGGGTGTCTGCTTGATGAATTAGTTTAAAGGTTTTCTTAGGGTAGCTGGTTGGTTGTTGTTGAGGAACGGTGATTACTGTCATATGTATGCTCTACATTTATATCAAATTTTTATTTGTCTCAGCTTTACCAAATTAAATTCCATGAAAATGACGTTATGGCTGCTATGTTATGGCTTCTTTTTGTTTCTTTTGTTATGTTTTTGAGTACAATATTGTTAATTTATCATTTAATTTGTTTTCTTTGTTTATATTCTTAATGAGTAAATTTTTTTGCTAGTCATGTTTTATAGTTTCTTCTCATTTTGTATGTTCCTTGTCTTTTATATTATGCGCCTCCTGACATTGCAGATGGTGGACTGTCTCTAACCACACTGCCTCTGAGACACTAGTGTGAACCTCAGTTGTCCATCCTGTCGTCTGTGTTTTGACTTTGTGAATTTCAACTTTTACTAAGTGCTTTTCCCTGTTTGATCTTTGGTTTAGGACATTGGCATCGTTTATAGACTAAGATTACCAGATTTGAAACTTGGTTTTGGTCGCTTTTGGTTTACTTCTAAGGCATACCTTTGGATCCTCCTTGCTTTTGTTCTTATGTTTTAATTTTTGTGAAATACATCTTTAAATATAAAAGAGCACTGTTTTGTTATAGTGGGCCAGGGGTTTAATGTCAAAATCCTCCTTTCTCGTCCTTTTTGAGTTTTAAAACCTTTATCCCTGTTTTGGCCTGTGCAGGCTACTTCACAAGTTTGGGTTAAGGCCTACTTTATTATCAGGCCTCATTTGGAGCTTTCAGGCCTAGTGTTGCATGGAAAACCTCATTCTGAGTTTATGAGCTGGAAAGAAATCATATTCAATTAAAATACAGTTGGTCAGAGTACTGGAATCTGCTATACTATTGTACTGTGTTATTCTGTAGCAGTGCTACATAAATGTTCATGTTTATGTATGTCCAGTTTATAAATGTTGCTCGCAGCAGCCAATTTGAATGCATACAAATATGAGTGTATGTGTAGGCCATTGCCCATTAACAGGAGATGAAAAGGAACAGCAGTACGAACAGCATTTTCCCTCACAGGTCATAAAACTTCTGGTTTGCCTCATAAGTGTGTTCCAGTCATTTGGATTTAAAACACAGCCAGGCAAAGTGTGACATCCGCTCGACAACAGTTTGAACCAGTTTCCAAACCCAAATACTGGCTATTCACAGCTGAGGAATTTACTCTTATTCATCTCACTGTTGGTCCACGTTCATCTCAAGCGGTCAGTAAAGTGGTCACCTGAACTATCACTTCGAACGGTATGCTCATAGCTTGGTGCATCTTCATAATGTGCCAGGTGAGATCATACTAGTTACTTTGCTAGTGGAGTGTGCAGTTTGACTTTCATTTTCAGACACTGCCAACTGCTTCAGTTAAAGACAGGGTTAAGGCGGCTCTACCATCGAATCAACACTGCTTCTTTCATTAACCGTTTCAAAAATGGCCTGTCTTATTTGCCTATCACTTGTGAACTTTGTCTTTGTGATTGATTCGTTTTATGTGTGTATGGGTGGTGGGAGTTTGGGGGTAGATTACAATTTAGTTTATGTATTGTTTAATGTCGCTTATACTGTACATATGTATATTTAAGACAAAGACTGACAGAGTTCAGGATGCTTATTTTTTTCACTTAGGTCTAGTTGTAGGTATATTTATGTAAATAGATAGATAGATAGATAGATAGATAGATAGATAGATAGATAGATAGATAGATAGATACGAAACATATGTGTCTAGATAGATAGATATGAAAGGTACTATATAATAGATAGATAGATAGATAGATAGATAGATAGATAGATAGATAGATAGATAGATAGATAGATAGATAGATAGATTATTAATCCCAAGGGGAAATTCGGTGTTAGGGTTAGGGTTAGGGTTAACCCTATATATTGGAATACCTCCTACTATGCTACCTCACACACAGAGAAATAGATGATTCAGGAAACTGAAATGAGAGTTACAAACATCAGCAGAAATGGAATAATGCCAATATGCAGGACATAAGTGACCTCGTGGCTCAACAGTAGCGTGTCTGACTCCAGATCAGAAGGCTGTGTGTTCAAATCACGTCAGGGTCATACTATTACAATAGGCAGAGTGGTGGCTCTGAGGCTAAGGATCTGTGCTGGTATCCTGAAGGTTGTTGGTTTGAATCCCCGTCACTGCCAAAAGGGATCTTACTCTGCTGGGCCCTTAACCTGTAATTGCTCCAGGGGCCCTGTGCTGTACAATGGCTGACCCCAAGGGGTATGCGAAAACTAACAAATTCCTAATACAAGAAATTGTATAAGGCGAAATAAAGAACAAAAATAAATAAATAAATAAATAAATAATGGAACACAAAACCTGAGGTGGGCTTTCAGAAAGTGTTGTCAATCACAGTTGAAGTGCGGATATTATGTTGATGTACTGAGCGCATGTAAAATACCCAAAATTCTTAGTCTGCCGTGTGTTCAGTAATCTCCACGCAGCATGTGCACAGCATACAGTTCCACTACCTAGCAGAAAATTTTTTGCGAAGTCCCCAATTCCCCTTTGATCGCCATGAAGAAAAGGTCACTTTGAAGACTCTTTAAAATCTAGCGCTATTTAACCTTTGCTGTGAGAACCTTGAGCTCCCTGTCCCAAGTCTGCCATCACTCTGCAGTAGAAATGTCAAGTGGACGACAACCCCTGCCCTCCTGATCCCCAGAGCTCCCCTACGAATAGCACAGAACGCGTCTGGGAGCTTGTGCACAGGCTTCTGCTCAATGGCAAGTCATTAACAACAGACCAGGTGGAGCTCAAGTAGAAACTGGGAACAAAAAAATCTAGGCTAGGGAGCTGCCTGTAGAAAGCAATTTTGAATAGATTTTCTTTACTTGGCATGGGGAAGAAATACTAGTGCGGAATAACTGATGCATTGTACTTGGGGGAAAGAAATGTTATAATGAGCAATAAAAATCAGAGCATTCAGCCAGGAGGATGACGCTCTCGCAAATGCTAATAAATACAGTCAAACCCCTGAACAGCTGGGATCGTTGTCACCTCAGATTCTAGTTTCCGGAAATCACTCACAAGAAAGAAGCCAGTCCAGAAGATCCCTTCCTTGTAACCTTCATGTAGGAGTGCCAGCAGCATCATGGCTCGTGGTACATACAGTACAGTGCCAGGCGGGTCAGCTTGGTGTGATGCAGTGAGGGAGCCGTAAAGCAGCTCCATTAACAGGAATGAGAAGAGCCTCAGATGACTTTAGTTTTCTTGGTTACGGGATCAGGTCTGCCTTCTGCTAGGTTTGAACTTTCCTAGGCATAAAGTTGAGCGTTAAAAGATGAAAAGTAACATGAGGCAAGTTAAAGTGTGGCGTAAAACTGTAGAAAAAGAAAAAAGAGCAGATCTTGTTTCTGTTTGCCGCTTTTCAATCAGGAATAATCATGGTGACAATTAGCATTGAATTATATGAAAGGCATCAAGAATAAAAATATTTATATCTGCCATATTATCTGAAAAAAGAAAAGCGTCACTTTGGACGATGTTAACGGAGAAATGCAGACTCGACACAATGAAAGCAATTTCTGGGAAGTTTGTACATATTAATAATTACAATAATAATACAAGCAGCAAAGATATAGAGGAGCTGTAACTAAAAGCAAAAAATAGATTAAATAAATGTCTAGGGTGTGTAAACAGTTTCATGACATTCTCATGCTTTGAACAATGAAAATAAACTTTAATTTTAAATGGTAAAGGTTCTCAAAATTCTTTACGGGTTCAGGCCAACATATAATTGTTTCCATAGAAAGCTTTTGAAAATGAATTTTGTATTATTATATACCAGTAATGGCACACTGTATGATAACATGCAGTGAATACACTTGACTTGAGCATTCCTCGTTTTCCTCCTTTTTCTCTGTACGTTTAGCATTCATTTGCTCAGAGGTTGATGCGCTTGCTGCTTCCTGAGCAGCTCTTCTTTTCTCCACCCTAGCGGCGCGCTGCTTCTCTTCTTTCATCGGCATCTATTTGTGTTAAAGCTCATTAAGTTAGTTTTTGTGTTGCAATTACTTAGTACGTTTTCTTTAATTTTTCACTTAAGCTGGCACTTAAGTCTTAAATCTGCCTCAAGAATGATTAGCTAAGGTGGTAGGGAATGAGAACGGCGCCCATACCCATGCACCGCACGGCCGCCCTGCTGCGCGCTGCTGACACTTGATTCTACAATAAAATAAAATAAAAAGAAAAAGAAAAATTATCACCCCGAAAGCGGATAGTAGACGTCACGTAATACCGTATTTACTCATGTACCACAAGCACTTGTGTAAGATACACACCCTAATTTTTACAAAGAAAATCGCGAAAATCGTTTTGCCCCGTGTACGATGCACGTTGTGATTGTATAGGAAGCATTTAGAGAGAGAGATAGAGCGTGAGCGCAAGAGTGCAAGCAAGCGAGTGAGAGAGAGAGCGAGCGAGCCCAAGCAGAAGAAGTAAACATTACAGAATTACATTTCCTAGTGTATGATGCGCACCTGATTTTCTAATGCTAATTTTTGGGAAAAAATGTGCGTGTGGTACATGCGTAAATACGGTATATATGTACCAAATTTCAAGTCAATAGGTAAAACGGTTTGCAAGCTACAGGTGATTTAAAATCCTGGACAGACAAATGAACAGCCACGGTAGCGTATTATATAGGAAGACTAGCAAAATACGGGCGCTTCGCAGTGGAGAAGTAATGTGTTAAAGAAGTTATGAAAAAGAAAAGGAAACATTTTAAAAATAACATGACATGATTGTCAATGTAATTGTCGTAGGCTTCTTTTAGTATTGAGAGTGAATTTAAAGATTGAGTTTTATTTATGATTGTAAATGTCGTTTATGAGGAATGCACATTTTTAGGATGTAAGGATCTCAGTTCTGCCCTCGGGTTGTAAAATGACCAAGCTATCTGCTGAGCTCACTCTTGAGCATGCAACGTACAGTTGACCACGTGAGAAGCCATCTTGTGTCAAGTCAATGGCGACCTTTTTAGATTCTGGCCCTGTGACTTATTTGTTGTCATAGCGAAGCAGACCGTTACTGGAAACTGGAATGGGAGGTCAGAGGGTATGAGAGTCTCCCCTGAGCCAGTTCCAGTGAAGACAGTTACCTCAATGAGGTTCTTGTGCAGAGATTTGATCTGAAGTCTGGTGCCGTTACCAATTTTTCGTGGTTGTAAGTTTCGTAGTAACATAATTGGTGCGCCGACCTTCAAAGGTAGAGTCTGCGGAGGCCTACCCGGAGGATTAAGAGTGTGAAGAAACTAAATGAAAATGCAGGAGTCACCAGCAGGAAGACGTGAAGCAAGCCCAACAATAACAGGCTTGAAGTGGTGGAGTAAAGAAGAGGGGAGCAGTGAGCATGACGAACAGCTGAGGAAAGTAAGGAAGCGAGTGAGGAGGCACATGAGCGTGGGATGTCGTTAATATATATAGGCAGAGAGCCAACCATGTGGTAGGTGTGCGGAAAAAGGAAGAGGGACCGGGGGGCGGCCCTTGTGCGTCTCTGCCATGAAATAAATCATCTGTTAACGGAAATAAGGATATGAAACCACCAAAAGGAGAGCTCAGTTCCGAAAGTTCCTTAAGGCATAATGGTAAGAACTGTCAAAAAGAAGACGTTATTTTCGAAAGTTCGTTACGGGGCACAGTACGAAATGAAACATACTTAGCGTTTGTAAGTACAGTGTAAAAGATGAGCATGGAAAATTTGGGCTTCTTACGTATATTGGAAGTCGCAGAAATAGTGAGGAGGGGTTTCCCCTATCTATATATACAGTTTAGGGGGTACACCTGCCCCCCCCCCCCCTTGGGGGTTGCAATAGGACATGAAACATACCTAACGTTTGTAAGTACACTGCAAGGAATGAGTAAGCGAAATTTCAGCTTCCCACCTAAATGGAAAGTGCGAGAATTAGTGACGAGTCAGTGAGGGCTTTGCCTTTTATATGTAGAGATTTTTAGTGAATTTTAGTTATTGTAGTAGTGTACATATAACAATGTGAGATGGAAAAAATGACCTTAAATTTGGTAACTGCTGCCATGAAGGCTTTGTTGTTTGATCACCAAGCTGGGATAACATTTCATTCAGGTCGAAGTTAAGATGGAAATATCTCACATAAAAATATAAGACAAAAAGGGCACATAAAGGATAAAGACCAGTATGCTGCACTGGTAGGTCTAATACAAGCCGTGCTGATGGACCCTATAAATGTGAAACAGAAAAACAGAAGTGTAATTGTCTAAACATGCTATATGAAACATGACAAATACAAAAATTGGTTTCTGTTCACATCAGAGTACATGCAGAGTTAGCTCAGTCCCATTCAAAACAGGCGTTCAGATGACGTTCTGACACCTTCTACTGTATACAGGTGAGGGGTCCTAAAGCTCAGAATCCCATGTTATAGGAGGACCCTAAAATTAACAGTTTGCTGAGGAAAGAAAAACAAATTGCTCAGGCCAATCAGGAGATAAAGCATGTACTACTGTATATAAGCACTGGGCTAGGGAATGCCCCCTCATCAGACCACCACAAAGCAAACCACAATAATATAGATTTAATTTCTGAAAACAGAAAAAAAATATTTAGTTATGTTTTTAGGTTAAACCAAACTGAGAAGCTGGCGTGTTGCACTGCGTGATGTTCACAGGCAATAGAGGAGTGGGCAAAAACATTAGGAAGTTTTTCTTTACACAGAGAATCGTAGACACCTGGAGTAAGTGACCAAGTAGTGTGGTAGACAGTAGGACATTAGGGACGGTCAAAACTCAACTCAATGTTACTTTAGAAGAATTAAGGGGATAGGACTATCAAGCTTTGCTGGGCTGAATGGACTGTTCTTGTTTAGATTGTTCTAATAATGAAAATCTACACAAGTAAGTAAAGAAGAGTTTGATCATAATAAGAAAATTTTCAAAGAAATACTCAAAGCAAGAAGTTGGCACAACAAGCCATTGCCAAATGACCAAAGATAACATCTAGTAGAAGACGGACCTGGTGAAAGGCTACTGGCGTCGTCAACAGAGCAGGTCACATTAGGTGGATGTAGCATTATGGCTTCTTGTCCTCCCTGCTCTCCTCTTCTCATTGCAGACCACCACAAGCCTGTTTATAAAGATGTGCCAAGTAACCTGACGAAAAAAAAAAAATGCCAATATCCAGTATTTGAATACTTACTTACTTAGGCTTAGTTCCTCCTGTGCTGTTGAGCACATTGGCCGATAAACTTTATCCATTTCTGTTGATCACTTGCAACTGTATCCCTATTTTCCCAGTTGATGTTGATAACTTTCAGGTCTTCTTGGAATGTTCTGTGCCATGTCTTTACTGGTCTTCCCTGCTTCCTCTTCCCCTTTGGTGGTGTCCATGTCATTGCTATCCTGGGAGGTCAATGGTCAGGTGGGCGAAGAATATGTCCCGCTAATCGTAAGTGATGTTCCATTATGACATCCTCCAGTTTTTTCATGCCTCTGCATTGCAGGATTTCTTCATTTGTGATGTGATCACAATAAGTGATGTCCACGATTCTTCTTAGGCAGCGCTGTTGGAAAACATTCCATTTTCTTGCTACCTTTGCTGTGATTCTTCATTTCTCACTGGCATAAATTGCAATTGGAATGACAATGGTGTTGAAGAGCCTAATATTCATCTGCATGGTAATTATTTATGTTGACCAGATGAAGCGCATCTTTAGAAACTCTGCTGATGCTTTACTGATTCTGCAGGTCATATCTGCTTCAGTGCCCCTATCTTCACAAGTTAATATGCTGCCAAGGTAAGAAAACTGTTCCACTCTTTCAATCACTATATTGCCAATTTGGATGTTAACGTGGTTTTGAATGGTGCCTGTGCACATCACCTTTGTTTTACTTTGAATTATTTGTAATCCTACTTTGGCAGCTTCTGCCTCCAAGTTTGTGGTCATATCTTGCAGCTGTTTATTCGTCTTGGCTAACAATGCTATGTTGTCCAAATCTGTCAGTCGGGTACCTTGTTTCCATGAAATGCCAATATTTGGTTTGTCCATTGCATTCTTCATGATGAAGTCAATGGTAAGAAGAAAGAGAAATGGTAATAAAATACATCCTTGTTTCAGGCCTGTATCGATGTTGAAGCAATTGGTAGTGTCATTGTCAGTTCTTACAGAGCAACTGGAATTGAGAGAGACCTTCTTGAAGATGCTAACATACTGATGATCTTCAGATGTGCCATAATGATTCTCTGTGAATGCCTTTTGATAATCGATGAAATTACCAATGTGATATTTGCCCGGACACCACCAGTCAGAAACCACATCTTTATTAACACACACATTTATTTTATCCCAAATAAACACAGGATCCAGACCCGAACAACACACAAAGCACTTAGCAATAATCCCCAGAATAAACCTTCTCTTTCTCTCAGTCCTTCGCCACCTCTATTCTCCTCCTGGGAGCTTCGTCCTACTCCCACTCCCAACTCTGGCTCGTTGACTGTAAGGAGGAGGCGCCTTTTATTCCCGACCGGGTGCATTCCAGGTGGCTGGAAACGATCTTCCAGCAGCACTTCCTGGTCACATAGGTATCCAGGCTCTTTAAAGCATAAATAGGGATCACTTCACTGACATGTGAGCAAGCCACGGTACAACTGTGAGACGCGCAGCACTCGCTGGCTACAACGTAACAATAATAATTTCCGGAACGTACTGTTACGTTGTCATTCATTTTACCCACTGTCTTTCTTTCAATCATATGTTACGTAGGCACGTACCTTTTATCTTCGGCAATCTCATTCTCTAACCAGGCCTCAGGAGCTAACCAGTGTAACACTGTCCACCACCCCTTTCGTTATTCTGGCACATTGTTGACATCCGTGAGTAACAACAACGTACTAAACTGGAAGGTGGTCTACGCATGCGTGGAATTCGCGGACAAACAAAGATCAAGATCTAAATGAAGATCTCTTTAGTTAATTTAAAGCACAACAATTTGTTTAGTTTGAATGTCTGTGTTTTGAGGTGTGACTGGCGTACTACAGTCTTCAGAAGTGTAAGCCTGGAAGAGATTCTTAATGCAATGCCTATGTTTTAGCTGTCTCTCTACTACCATCTAGTGCTTCTTCTTCTAATTCATTCGTGGACAAACAAAGATCAAGATCCAAATGAAGATTATATATAGAGATGTATTTACGGTACCCCTTTTTATAAACTCACCCAATAAACGGAATCCCAGTGCTTTCAATATTCAGCTCTGTTTATGAGTATCTCTCTCTTCTGATTTCGAATGCAGCAATTTTTGGTTCAAGGACACATTAGCCCAGTCCTACATCTGCCTTCTCCTTGGCTAACAAAGTCACCCATCAATGCCAGCAAGATCCTTCTTAGAACCCTGGAAGTCTTCAACTACCTCTCCTCAAATGATAATAAAATTATATTTTTGGTTAATATTTGAATCTTCTACCCAGACAAATCATCTAAAATGTTTAACGTATTAGAAGAGTTATGTACATTTCATGAAAACTGGTAAACCTCTAACCAAATTATTATGCCCTAATGGGCATCATGCAACATTTTTCTGTGTCAGGTGGAATGAGGTTCACTCCAAGTGCAAGAAGGAGTGTAAATAAAGGTTTTTCTTTTCCCCTTTAATTGCTTTAAGATGAGAAATAGAAGCCAAGCCACTCTCTCACTTCTTGTACAACCTGCTTCGAGTTGTGTGGTGGCTGCCATAATTTACCCAGAATATTCACTTTGACATTTCCAGTGTTGCGTTGCAGACTGTTACTATAAATACAACCTGTAATATTGATTTAATAACTCAAAACATTTCTGAGTAAAATGTATCCACAAATGTGTCATTTCTAATAAATAAATGCAGACTCTTAGATTTTGACCTAGAAAGCAGCACACTGACAGCAGCCTCTCTCTCTCTCTAGTCCTTCAGCGCTTAGAAATGTGATACCTTTTATCTACCTATCTTTGAAGCTGGCCAAAAACTCACATTTAATATTCACCTTGTTCAATAACTCTTCATAGATGCTAACTTTATTTAATTTGCTTCAAGATGAGCCCATCCATTTTTTAACCTGCTTTTCCTGATCAATGTCATGGGAGTGGGCTGAATCACAAAATCAACCCAACATAAGGAGCCAAATCCATCACTGGATTTCAAGTTGAATTTTTCAGGTGTATTCCTCTCCTCCATGAGGGTGGAAGTATGCATTTGTTCAGACTTTTACTACACTCAATTAACCCCAACTATAGTCCCATATACTGTAGACAGAGAGGACTACTGTACGTAGGTTCAAATGCAGCAACCAATGCCTTCCCTAGAATGACATGAATTCCCCCTCATAGTGATTCTGCTAATGTATAACAACTTTAAACAAGCCGAATCATTTCAGGTTACACAAATCTCCTTGCCATCATTCACCAATTGCACTTTGCAGATCCCTAGTGAAGGTCATCAAGTGACTCGATGAGTCAGTAATTCCCCATGTTTCTAGAATCTACACCATTATATTTCCATTATACTGTAGTGGTCTGGAGCTGCTCAGATTCACAACACCGTAGAGATGGTGATTTGTTTATTTGCTTGGTGGGTACCCCAGGATCGCACCCAGCCTTGGCCCAACTCACACACAGAGACAATTTAACAGTGCATAAAATAATACTGTTGTATATCAAACGAAACAAAAGCATAAGCAACAAAAAAGCAGATAACCTCCTGTCACACACGCGTGTTTAGGGGACAACCAAAGAGCCTGAATAAATGCAGTACCACGCCGGACCAGGGGGTGCGCTAATTCTCTCCCTTAATTCCTTGCAGACTATTCTCGGAAAATCCCACCCTGTTTTGGGGTAGCCAATGACGTCACTTCTGGTTCCGGTCCTGATGACATCACTTCCCCGTGAGGGTTTAAAAGCCGCCATCTTAAAGAAGATAGTCAGTTCTGTTTTGGACTCAGTTGTATGAACATGTCTTTGTCTTTTGACAGATTTTGCAGCCGGGAAAAATTATACGGGTAGCTGCCCAAAACCTTCCCAATGTCTCTTGGCTATTTTTGTGACACTCACTACTCCCTTATGGCGATAAGATGATAACAAATAACACAACGATAAATACCTAACAATAAAAACTTACAACAAAGTCCATAAACATTCCAAAAGCAGCGGGAACAGATATTGTGGAATGAAGGAACAAAATGACAATCCTGTGAACAGCTTGCTGTAAGAAATGTATAAAGGGTCCTACCAGTATTCCTGATGTGGCGAGGGGTGGTGAGATTTGGGAGCGCTCCTTCTCAGAAATCAACTTCATACAAGATGATTAATTCAATAAAAATGTATAAATGAGTAATTATGCACAAATCATCAAACCCATAAAGATATTAATAGACACCCATACATGCCATTGAAAATAGATAGATAGATAGATAGATAGATAGATAGATAGATAGATAGATAGATAGATAGATAGATAGATAGAT
>JANRMT010062800.1:10123185-10144997 GCA_026402145.1 Polypterus bichir lapradei | reverse complement strand
GAGACACTCAATATCTTTAAAATAATATTTAGGTTTTACTGTATATAAACAGTGTGTTTATATACATAATTTCAATGAATCTTACTTAATATCTAAGAGAATACAAAGGGATTATGCTGTATAACTCTGCGGGGAATATTTATAAACAGTGCGGGAGAGTTTATAAGGGCTTAAAATATATAAAAATAACCATACAAACATATGGATTCTACTTTGCGGATTTTCACCTATCGCGGGGGGGTCTGGAACGCAACCCCCGCAATCGAGGAGGGATTACTGTATATATATATTATATATATATACATACATATATATATAATATATATATACATACATATATATATAATATATATATATATATATATATATATATATTTATATTTATAAATATATATATAAATTTTTCCCATAAGAGATAAGGGGAAAATGATTAATCCGTTCCCGTGAAAAAAAATCCTATTGTTATTGGCATATTATACATTGATGGGGTTGTATAAAATAATTTAAACACTGCTTAATACTAAAATACATAAATACAAAAGCAATTAGATGAAATAAATGAAAATTTAACCTCAATTTACTTTTTAATAACGTCTTTGTTTTTCACAATCGTAGATACCGTCGTTCTCGTCATACGGTATACAGCAGCCAATCCCAGATATGCATGCCACCTTCATACTTTTCAACAATCAATTCAAATTTGCGTGAAAAAAAAAACAATCACATGAAAATTCACAGACAGTTATAGCGCGGGTTGTTCACTGAATGCTAGTAACTGGTGTACTGACGCTCGTGGGCAGTCATGGCTTTGTCTCGAGAGAGGTAAACAAGGGTAGCGCACGAGTCATATTCTAAACAAAGGTCGTATACCATGCCAAATTTTTCATGTCCATATACCAAGGTATACTTGTGTATATATATACTCGTGTATATATATACTCGTGTATATATATATTATATATATATATATATATAATCATTTTTAATGTAGGTAGGTAGATCATTTTGACCTGGTCATTTTAAAAGTAGCTTGCAAGCCGAAAAAGTGTGGGCACCCCTGATTTAAACAAATGAACTTGATGAACTAAATGACCTCCTCTCGTTTATCAAATTTCTTTTGTACTCATATCAATATACATAAAGAAAATATGGCAAAACTAAACATATAACATACGAAGAAACACTACATGCAAGACTATTCTGCAACCCTGCCCTGGATAAGTGGGTTAAGAAGACTGATGGATAGACAGATGGATAAAAGTGCAACTCTACAGCACTGTGCAATTTAATGCCACATTATGTGCAACCCCTTATAAAAAAAAAAAGTCTAAAGAGCATCACCTGTCCAGATGTTGCAGGCAGCAATTGAGCTGGAAATACAGTTGTGCATATATGTACAGTACAGTAGTATACCTACCTGTATCTTGATTTGAACACTTCTAGCTCTGGAGGAGAAGAATCCTCAAGCTCTTCAAAAGCACTGGGGCTGTCATCACAAGGCACAAAAGTTAAAGAGAAGAACATTTGAATGTACAGGGTTGTTGTTTTTTTGTTAAGTCTCCACTAAATTACCGTGACTGTCTAAGATGGTGAGTATACAAGCGTGCTTTTGCTTACAGGGCACAACTAACAATCTACAGCAGTCATTGTCACGTGTAGATGTGCTCCACTCTTCCAACAGTTTCTACCTGGGATCGCTGCAGATGTGCTACCCCAATAGTCTCCAGCATCTCCTGATTCTGAATTATATTAAGTGAGTTTGCGGCTGTACGACTGAATTTATAATTACTTGAATGTGGGAGATGATGGCACAGAAAGAGTCGCGCAGTACACTATTGCCTCATATGCATCCTTTCACTGTGAACTTGAACTGTTTGTGTTTACTGCAAACAATATACTCGCAATGCTGATGACAAACACAACATGTATATATCTATTTAGTTTATTTCTTCTTTTTTTTTTTACACAAATGAATAGAGTGCAATTCAGAAACACAAAAAGTGTTCATTAGCATGTTGGAAGTTTAACACACGAGCTTTTATGTGATGACAATTCATTCACACTATTTTTTGTGCTACCAGCACTGTAGCAGCAAAGGAGTCATTAAATTAATTTTAATTAGCACTCTTTGTGGAAGGTTCATTGGACGTCTGCAGCGAGAGCACGTCAATCACTGCTGCCTGACTAGCATATTGTGTCTGAATGTGAAAAAGAAAATCTGGGAGTGCTAAAGAAAGGGAAAAAAAGAGGTGTGCTAATGAATGCGCGCTGTGAAAACAACGTAAAGTTGCAGGCATGTTTTGGCCCTGGGAGCATTCTTTTTGAAATAACCTAGGAACACAAAGCCCTTCTCTATTCATTTTATTTTTACCCCACAAGATGCCCTTCACACCCCTTGACCTAAGCATCATCTATTAATCCATCGAGCTTTAAAACCCGTCTGACTCGCAAGGGAATCACAGCCTGTCCCCTCCGCAGCGCACACAAGGCAGGCCTTCCGTCACCATAGACGGGACATCAGTATGTCACCTTGGGCACTTTATCCATCTTAAAGCAAGTCTAGCGTTTCTTACAGGATGTTTTGCATGCATTTGTTGATGCTGTACTGTACTTTACATTTGCAAATAACAAACCTATTATTCTCTATTCCATTCTTAGAGTAAAATGCAGGAACACAATAATCATATCTTAAAAAACTGAACTTCACACGTAATTGTAAGTGGTAATCACCAAGGGTTTGATGCATTTGATTAGATAAAACGTTATTAATCCCAAGAATCCAAGTTCACGCATTTTATCACAGAAGCTGCGAATTCATGTCAGGAAGGAAACAACAACTTCCAAGCATGGAGAATGGAGAATGACGAATCAGTGAAAGTGTCTTCTAGTCTACTTTACTATGAACATCTGTTTGCACACTTTACATATTTTGAACTCTTTGGCGAGATTGTCATATAGATCCTAGCAGTATATTAAAAGCAGTTTACATGAACAAAGACACCAAAAGTTTTTGTGTGAGAGCCATGCGACTCAAATGCAACGTACACTTAGTTACTGTAATAATAATAATAATAATAATACATTCCTGCCTTGTGCCCTGTGTTGGCTGGGATTGGCTCCAGCAGACCCCCGTGACCCTGTGTTTGGATTCTACGGGTTGGAAAATGGATGGATGGATGGATTAACGATAATACATTTTATTTATATAGCGCCTTTCCCATGCTCAAGGCACTTACAGAATATAAGAAAGAACGGCAGGGTATACATACATAGCATTGTACAAACCAAATAAATAAGTAAAGAAGATTAAGACGTTAAATTCAGAGAAAAAAAAGCCTAACAAACAACATAATTGATGGTCCAGCACACACACACACACACACACACATACTTGTTACATGAGCATCTTGACATGGAGGTAAACTGAAAGGAGGGTAATACAGTCAAGTAGAGCTAAAAGCCTTCCTGAACTGATGAGTTTTGAGTTCTCCTTTAAAAGAGTTCATGGAGTCAGCTGACCTGATTAATTTCGGGAGGTCATTCCTCGCTATACAGCTGTACGTTTGGATCAGCTGTGTGACAACATTAGCAAACACGGTAGCTACGGAACGCATTCAACCCCTTTTTCATTTAGTGTTTTATATTTGTAATTCATTTAGAACCAAATTGCAGAGATCTCCTTTTGTTTCACATTTGGGAATATTTTTCTGTTAATCAGTGTGTCAAAAAAAGTCTAACGAAATTCACTGTGATTCAATGTTGTACAAAAGTAAAATGTGAAAACCTCTATGGGGTCAACACTGTGAAGAGAACTAATGTGAATCACTAAAACTTCAACAAATATTGTATACTGAAGCTCCTTCTACATCACGTACAAATCAAAAGATACTACCAAACTGCCCCAACAAATGCAAGTTATCGCCAATATACTGTGTGAACACGGCCCGGACACAGACAGGCGGACATGTTGTAATCCACCACCACACGTTTATTTACATCAATATTTACAGTAATTCAGTGCACACAAACCCCCAAACACAGTCCTGGCCACACAATGCCTTCCTCTTCGGGCCGCCTCCACTCTCTCTCCTGCTTTGTCCTGCTTCCACCCGACTCCAGCCTCGAATGAAGGGAGACGGCCCCTTTTATCTCATCCCGGATGAGCTCCAGGTGTGTCAAGCTCTCCGGGTGTCCCTTCTCTTCTTCCCCCCAGCACTTCCTGGTGTGGTGGAAGTGCTGAGGTCCAGGGTCCCCAAGGCATGGGTGGCCCCCAAAGCAACCAGGAAGGCAGCCCCCACATGATCCAGGGCGGGCATTGACCTTCTTCCGGTCCCTCAAGGCGTCCCGGCCAGGTCGTTGCCCCTGGCATCCCTGACAACTGATAACCCAATTGTGCTTCACTCACTCAGAATATGGAGCCAGTGTAGGAAGCATTTTAAGATAGAGATGCTTTTATCTGTGGCACCTCTGCATGAGAACCACCTCTTTCAACCCTTGCAAACATATGCAGTTTTTAATATCTGGAAAACATTTGGGATTAAATTGCGTAGAGATCTTTATATAGACAACATCTTTGCATCCTATGAACAATTACATTCTAAATTTAACTTTCCAGCAAAACATTTCTTTCACTGCCTTCAAATTAGGAACTTTGTTAAACAGAACTTGCCTGAATTTCCTCATCTCACACCTTCCTCTATGCTGGAAAAAATATTGCTCAATTTCGAGGTCTTAGACACCATTTCTGCAATATATAAAATTATTTTACAGTCCCTCCCTTTCAAAGATCCAAGAGGACATTGGGAAAAATATCTCTGAATCATTACATCTTGCCAGAAGAAGAGGCCTGAGTTGCCTCGAAAGCTTGCAAATTGTCATCTTTTTAGTTAGCTAATAAAAGGTGTCATTTTGCTTGGCTTTCCTCTCAACATCTCAGAAAAGGAGTGGAAGATAGCAATGCAGAGACTTCACTCGAGCTCCATATGCACAAAGCATACAATTATTCAACTCAAAATTATATATCGAGCACATCTGTCTCACTTAAAATTGTCCAAAATGTTTCCAGGGTGAGATCCAACCTGCGAACGCTGCAATCGAGCTCCAGCCTCACTGGGTCACATGTTCTGGGCCTGCACCAAATTAACATCACTCTGGACCAAAATTTTTAAATGCCTTTCAGACAGCCTTGGTGTGACAATCCCTCCTAATCCACTAACAGCTGTGTTTGGTGGGCTTACAGAGGGGCTTCAAGTGGAGAAGGACAAACAAACTGTGATGGCCTTCAATACACTTTTGGCACGCAGACTTATTTTGCTAAACTGGAAGAATCCTAATTCTCCTATTCTAAGTCAGCGGGTAACTGATGTTTTATACTATTTGAATTTGGAAAAAATCAAATTCTCACTTAGAGGATCTGTGCAGAACTTTTTTCAAAACCTGGCAGGATCTAATCAATAATATTTTAGAATAAGCTCTTAAAGCACCGAGGAAGTAATTCTGTGTTTTCTTCTCCATTTATCTTTATCCGCCTATTAAACTCATCAATTTATTTATGTTTACAAGCTTTAAGTTTTACTCCGTTGGCCGTGCTCTCTTTCTCAGGGGTGGGGGTCGATTTGTTTTCAATCCTATTTTTTGTAAAAATTGATCTATTTATATGGAATGATTACAATAAAATTAATAAAATTAAAAAACAAAAAAGATACAGTACTACCAAACAGCTTCATAAATGACTAGATGGAAAGGTTTCTCCCAGACAGCCCTAAACATGTGAGAGGCTGGGACAATGAGGGGTCTTTGCAGAACATCACAGCGATTTTGACAAGAACAGGCCATTCAGCTCAACAAGCTGGTCCATCATATTCACCTAGATTCTCCATTATAACATCTAGACATTATTTAAAGGTCCTACCACCCTACTTGGTAATTTATTCCATCTGTCTATGGTTCTTTTGTGAAGATAAATTTTCTAACCTTTGTGCAAGATCTGTTCCTAACAAGTTTTCAACCATGCTACTGCATTCTTATTGAAGAATTTATTTTAAAGTAAGAGCTGCATTCATTTGTTTAATAATTTTAAACACTATAATCGTATCATCTCATAATCTCTGTTTGCATGAACTAAAAAGGTGTAACTCCTTCACTCTCTCCTCATAGCTCACACCTCTCAGTGCCAGAATCAGCCTACACGCTCTTCTCTGGACTTTCTCCAGCATGACTATGCTCTTTTATTGTAATATGGCAACTGAAACTGTACATAATACTCCAGATGAGGTCACGCTGGTGTATTAAATAATGAATTGTCAGCTCAAGCCAAAGCCAAAGTTTTGGGCTTATAACATTCAAATAAGCAGTAGTCAGCAGCACTAGTTTTTAGATAGTGGATTTCGATAATAACTTTTTCTTTTTTACTTGTTTCACATGCCTCTCTTTCTGTCAACCTCTTCTGATGTACACGGTCTGAATGGTTGGGAAAGTTGGACAGGGCACTGCTTTGTAATCACTGCTCTTAATGCCTACCTTCTTTAACTGAGAAACACAGCCGCTGGAAGGGAGTGCTGAAGAGCCATCCGCCTCATAATGCGAAACAGGACAGCAAACCTCTGTGTTTATGAAGCTAATTAAATAAGCATCAATACGGGCAAAATAAACCCCAATATTATTTTAAATTCCCTTTATGAGAAAAGAAGAAGATCTTTGACTAGGACCAGCCGTTTATTTCTGCTTCATGTTCTAGTGCAGGGTTGTCAAGCTCCAGGCCTGGAGGGCCTCAGTGGCTGCTGGTTTTCATTCTAACCCTTTCCCTAATCAGGGACCAGTTTTACTGCTAATTAACTTCTTTTCCCTTCATTTTGATAGCCCTGTTTATAAGGATTCAGTCCTTTCTTCATTAAATGACAGCCAAACAGAAACGAGATGTGAAACGAGCCAACAGATGACCAGCTAAACTGGGGCTTCAAACTCCAACCAAGTTCACTCCAACCAGTCTCTTAATTCCAAACAGAGAAACCTATCCTGAATTATGGTACAAAGTTATTAAACACACATCTCACTGACCTCATTACAAAGATTCAGCACATTGGGACTCAAAAGATTCCAAATGTTGTTTTTACAGAAGTTGTGAAATAAAAGTGAAACTAATGAGATAGCAACAATTCAAAGAAAAAAAAAATCTTAAAAGTGTGTATCCAGAAAAACAAAAACGGGGGTTGGCGAGCGAAGCCCCCTAGTGTCTTAATATTATCTAAAAGTGGCAAAATAATTCAACACATCAAGAGTCTTTGGCACACATTTATCTAA
Source organism: Polypterus bichir lapradei (assembly GCA_026402145.1). NCBI lineage: Eukaryota > Metazoa > Chordata > Cladistia > Polypteriformes > Polypteridae > Polypterus > Polypterus bichir. Next base: position 10,137,698 of record JANRMT010062800.1, on the reverse strand, counting down.
AGAGAAACCTTTAATTTATACAGTAAATTCTTATTGAGAACAAATAATAATAAGCTAGAAAATGGCATAAAATTCCAGTGCATGAGAGGAGTGTGCAGGCAGGCACTATATATATAGTCCTCAAGTGGAGTGAGTTCAACAGGGAGGTTTCGTGGTTTAGGGGGACAAAGCCCATCTCACCCAGACTGGGAAAAAGCCTGAAAAAAGGCCTGGACAGGCTACTCTTTACCCGGGATCATTCTCACTCACACACACACACACACACACACACACACACACTATAGACAAGCCTTAAATAAAAAATAAAAAAAAAACTTTTGTAATTAATTCCTTCTTTGTTTGGGGATGTCTGGTCATAGTTCTTTTTATGAAAGTGTGGACGTGGCCCGGACACAGACAGGCGGACATGTTGTTCATCACCACCACACGTTTATTTACACTATTATATACAATATTTACAAGTGCACACAAACCCCAAACACAGTCCTGGCCACACAACGCCTTCCTCTTTGGGCCGCCTCCACTCTCTTCTCCTGCTTTGTCCTGCTTCCACCCGACTCCAGTCTCGAATGAGAGATGGCCCCTTTTATTTCATCCTGGATGGGCTCCAGGTGTTTCCCGGCATTCCTCCCTGGACACGCCCCAGTGTGGCGGAAGTGCCGGCTGTTCTCCCGGAAGCTCTCTGGGTGTCCCTGCTCCTTTTCCCCCCAGTACTTCCTGGTGTGGCGGAACTGCTGAGGTCCAGGGTCCCCAAGGCATTGGGGTGCCCCCTGGCAGTGACCACGGGTCCCTACAGGGTTGGGCTTCCATGCCCTCTACCCGTGGCCCCCGAAGCAACCAGGATGGCGGCCCCCACGTGATCCAGGGCAGGCATAGACCCTCTTCCGGTCCCTCAAGGCGTCCCGGCCAGGACATTGCCCCTGGCATCCCTGACAAAGGGGACTTGCAAAGCTAATCAGTTATGACAAATATTATAATAACAAAAGTGAAAGGCAAACTTTATTGCTGTTCGTGACCATATCAAGTGAATATGGCACTCTGAAGGTAAATTATAGGGTGACCAGATTTTCAAAGTCCCAAACCAGGACATGTAGTATGTATACCCAGACATAAATCCCATCCTTGTATGTTTAATGCCTGCTTTATCTCATCATCAGTGAGGGGTCAGGACGTTGGGGGGGGGGGGGGAAAGAAAAACACAAATGAACACATATTATTCTGCGCAGTGCTTGATGTGGAAACAAATAAATGGCAGGACTCTATTTGTCTGGTTATTGGTCCTTAGTGCATGCAGTTCAAATTTAACACAAGTTCTTAATTAATCTTTCTCCCTCTGGAGATTTTACCATGCAATTATAAGTACAGTATATCACTTCAAAAAGGGTGTATGAATTTTGCCCTTGGAGCTTGAGCATGTTATTTTAGATATATTGTAAGGATGTTTGCGAGAGGGTGGCATGGATGGGCAGTGGTAGCACTGCTGCCTCGCAGTTAGGAGACCCGGGTTCACTTCCCAGGTCCTCCCTGCATGGAGTTTGCATGTTCTCCCTGTGTCTGTGTGGGTTTCCTCCCACAGTCTAAAGACGTGCAGGTTAGGTGGATTGGCGATTCTAAATTGGCCTTGGTGTGTGGGGAGGGGACTGGGCAGTCTAATGGTCTGGAATCCCTACAGATTTTATTTTTTTCTCCAGCCGTCTGGAGTTTTTTTGTTTTTTCTGTCCCCCCTGGCCATTGGACCTTACTCTTATTCTATGTTAATTAATGTTGATTTATTTTATTTTCTTACTGTGTCTTTTATTTTTCTATTCTTTATTATGTAAAGCACTTTGAGCTACTGTTTGTATGAAAATGTGCTATATAAATAAATGTTGTTGTTGTTGTTGGGTGTGTTTGTGTGTGTGTCCTGTGGTGGGTTGGCACCCTGCCCGGGATTGGTTCCTGCCTTGTGCCCTGTGTTGGCTGGGATTGGCTCCAGCAGACCCCCATGACCCTGTGTTTGGATTCAGCAGGTTGGATAATGGATGGATGGATGTTTGCGAGAGTAATGCTTTATTAGATGGACATCCAGTTAAAACCAGGACATTTTGATAATGCTTCAGTTATTTACCAGGACCCATAGCCTGAAACTGGGACTGTCCCTGTCACCGTGACATCTGGTCACTCTAGTAAATTAAAGTAACAGTGAAATAGTGAATGACTGTAATTTGCAGATAATGGTGCAATGAGGTTGGTTTGGCGTACGGTTAATACCGAGTAAATGTTTATTTGCTCTTGCGCATAACAGTACAGGGTACATCGATCACAGCTAGATAGCCTTTTGTTTTCCTTTCTTGCATTTCATACTTTTAAGGTTAGGATGATCGTGCAATATACCTGTTACAACTTAACGCATCAGAAGAACTGAGGTGCTAATGCACTCATTCTCGTTTGTTTGCGTTCAAGTCACTGGGAAGACTTCATAAAGCAAAAATGATTTGCAGATCTAGGGGTTTCTATGCACGTCATGCTGGACTTACAGATGGAGGACTGCAGTCCTGTGCTTGCTCAAGTGGCCAGTGGAAGCGAATCCCTACCCGCACACGCAGTCTGCAGATGCTTCATTAACTTGCACTGGGGATCTGTTTGACGTCAGTAGTGGCTGTCAGAGGTAAAAAGAAAAACAGCAAAATATACAAGTAGGTGTACCTGCTGTCGAGGTAGAACTGAAACAGTAAACTAACTTGCAGTTGAATTTGCAAAGAATGTTTCTTTGTCTGCGGTGGGCTAGTGCCCTGCCCGGGGTTTGTTTCCTGCCTTGCGCCCTGTGTTGGCTGGGATTGGCTCCAGCAGACCCCCGTGACCCTGTAGTTGGGATATAGCGGGTTGGGTAATGGATGGATGGAGGTTTCAAATATTTTAAGATAGACGAGTTTGCAAATTTGCCAATGTTTTTCAATGAGAGATTTAGAACTTTTAAAACTATGTACACTGCAATCTGTTCAAGATATCTCAACGAAAACTGAAGTTTTCTGACAAATTTCCTTGAAGAGTAAGTGTATCACATTTCAACAAAATTGATTCATGGGAGGCTGAGTTTCTTCCTGCGGACAGAGAGACAGACAGACAGATTGAGAGACAGACAGACATGGCTATCACAACAGGTGCACGCATTATATGTGAATACTGATAAAAAAAATGTCAGTTATTATTATTATCTCATTATTCTTTTGGTATGTCCTGGGTAAAATGTTACAGAATTTCACTTTCCCCTTTAAGTGTCAATTTTGTGATAACACTCGGCCTTGCAACAGGTACACAAGTATGGCTCCCACCATAAGAAAGTAACAGAAATTGTCAAACTGCAAAAAAGGAGAAGTGTGGCATCATCATAATGATAAAAATAAATAAACAATAAAGCAAAAGCCAAATAACTCAAAATGATGTGTGGAAATGATGCTAAACCAGAAAAAATATGATGCATGACACATACAGCATGTTTCTGTAAATTGCTGCAGTGCAGGGGTCAGTATTAGTGGATACTACACCACATCTCATATGCGTTAAGAATTTGCAAACCAGTATTGGTAGGTTTGAAAAAGTTTCTTGAATCACATGATTTTTGTATTTTGGAAGCTCAGTTTTAAAGCTTTGTTCTTTGCTTTAGAAAGTTACTGCTTTTTAATTTTTTGTTGGAGTTTTGGGTCGGTCACATGGCCATTTAAGAAACTAGGGGGCTTCGCCCCCTGCTCGCTTCGCTCGCCAACCCCCATGTCTGGTTTTTCAGATCCACACTTTTAAGATTTTTTTTTTCTTTGAATTGTTGTTATTTTATTAGTTTCACTTTTATTTCAGAACTTCTGTAAAAACAATAAATGGAATCTTTCGTGTCCCAATGTGCTGAATCTTTTCAATGAGGTCTGTGAGACACGTGTTTAATGACTTTGTACCATAATTCAGGATAGGTGTCTCTGTTTGGAATTTCAGCACAGACAAAACAATCGACATCATCAGTAGTTAATAAATTTTTTTGCAAAGTAACCAATAAATGCATGTGAGGTAAACCCCGTCTTTGAAATTCTCTGACTTAAACTAATTTCCGTTTGTTTTGCATCAATACGATCTTTACTATCTTTTTTTTGATACTGTAGCGACTGACGTAATAAAGTGTCACAAAAGTTCTACTTTAACAATCGCCGACTGCGTAACCCCAAACACAACTTTCTAGCACCCTCTCCAACCCCTCCTCTCACGGGTCTCGTCTCCCCCTTACTGCATCAATCAATACCCAGCTATCAGTCTTCCGTGCTGTACTCTGCCCTCCCTCGATCGGACCTAACAGTCACTTAAAACAAGAAAGGCTTCAGCTTGGCTGGGACGCTACAATACTTTCGACTGTTACTGCTTTCATATTCTGTACCTTTCTCTGCATGTGTATCACACCTTGGGTCTCTTTTCTCCGCGCTGCTCTTTCTTCTTTGCTGAGAGCACAGGATCTGAGTGTGCCACATGACTCAACATGACTGAATGTTTTGCTGGCTGTCCTTGCTTGCAAGAATCTTATGTTCCACGTCCCCGCGAGACTGCCCTGGGACAATCTCTTGGGACCAAGTCTCATGTTTACGGTCCCCGTGAGACGCTCCTTGGCCAGTCTTTTTTGTCTCGCGGGTCTTTAAAATGTCTTTCGAGAACGTCCAAGAAGATCACGTATTGTCGCCTTGCTTTTCCATTCCAGGATTTTTTTTATATACATTTGTGCTTGAAAGTGTGTGAACCATTTAGAATTTTCTATATTTCTGCATAAATATGACCTAAAACATCATCAGATTTTCACTCAAGTCCTAAAAGTAGATAAAGAGAAACCAGTTAAACAAATGAGACAAAAATATTATACTTGGTCATTTATTTATTGAGGAAAATGATCGAATATTACATATTTGTGAGTGGCAAAAGTATGTGAACCTTTGCTTTCAGTATCTGGTGTGACCCCCCTTTGAACTAAACGTTTCCGGTAACTTTTGATCATTCCTGCACACTGGCTTGGAGGAATTTGAGCTCATTCCTCCGTACAGAACAGCTTCAACTCTGGGATGTTGGTGGGTTTCCTCACATGAACTGCTCGCTTCAGGTCCTTCCACAACATTTCGATTGGATTAAGGTCAGGACTTTGACTTGGCCATTCCAAAACATTAACTTTATTCTTCTTTAGCCATTCTTTGGTAGAACGACTTGTGTGCTTAGGGTCGTTGTCTTGCTACATGACCCACCTTCTCTTGAGATTCTGTTCATGGACAGATGTCCTGACATTTTCCTTTACAATTCTCTGATATAATTCAGAATTCATTGTTCCATCAATGAAGGCAAGCCGTCCTGGCCCAGATGCAGCAAAACAGGCCCAAACCATGATACTACCACCACCATGTTTCACAGATGGCATAAGGTTCTTATGCTGGAAGGCAGTGTTTTCCTTTCTTCAAACATAACGCTTTTCATTTAAACCAAAAAGTTCTATTTTGGTCTCATCCGTCCACAAAACATTCTTCCAATAGCCTTCTGGTTTGTCCACGTGATCTTTAGCAAACTGCAGACGAGCAGCAATGTTGTTTTTGGAGAGCAGTGGCTTTTTCCTTGCAACCCTGCCATGCACACCATTGTTGTTCAGTGTTCTCCTGATGGTGGACTTATGAATATGAACATTAGCCAATGTGAGAGAGGCCTTCAGTTGGGGTCCTTTGTGACCTCGCCGACTATTACACGCCTTGCTCTTGGAGTGATCTTTGTTGGTCGACCACTCCTGTGGAGGGTAACAATGGTCTTGAATTTCCTCCATTTGTACACAATCTGTCTGACTGTGGATTGGTGGAGTCCAAACTCTTTAGAGATGGTTTTGTAACCTTTTCCAGCCTGATGAGCATCAACAACTCTTTTTGTGAGGTCCTCAGAAATCTCCTTTGTTCGTGCCATGATACACTTCCACAAACATGTGTTGTGAAGAGCAGACTTTGAAAGATCCTGTTCTTTAAATAACACAGGGTGCCCACTCACACCCCATTGATTGAAAACACCGGACTCGAATTTCACCTTCAAACTAACTGCTAATCCGTGAGGTTCACATACTTTTGCCACTCACAAATATGTAATATTCAATCATTTTCCTCAATAAATAAATGACCAAGTATAATATTTTTGTCTCATTTATTTAACTGGTTTCTCTTTATCTACTTTTAGGACTTGAGTGAAAATCTGATGATGTTTTAGGTCATATTTATGCAGAAATATAGAAAATTCTAAAGGGTTCACAAACTTTCAAACACAACTGTATATAGAGAGATGACCACAGGCAGATAAAGGGTTTCTAGGAGATCCTGCCTGGTGACGTGTGACCTCCTCCATGAACTGCAGTAGGAAGACTTCCTATAAATGAAGAGCGTAGGGCAGAAGCCCCTCTGTCTAAGAAAGAGATATGATGAGTCAATAAGAACGGTTAAAGAGTCAAGTTTTCTACATCCTCGTTTTGATTCGTAGCTGTTTTGTTTCAACTTGTGTTTGGTCTTTGGCACAATAATAGAGTTTTAGTGAACAACTATTTGCAATTGTCTTTGATTACAGTTACACTCTTTGTGTGAAAGACTGCTTTTTGTTTTTAATTGTTATTCTTGAAATAAATGTGCATTTCCTGACTAGCAGCTTTAAAATATCATAGGAGTTGCTCTTAAGCACTCAATGCCAAAAAGCTTACCCAGATTGTGTGGCTTGGAGAAACGACAGGAGGTGGGTGTCCATGATGCAGAGCTGCCAGGTCATCTCATGTTCTCGTGAATGGCAAATTTACGCTACTGTTACTGAGAGAACAAATACAGGTACACTGATTACTTACTGCCAATAAAACTTACAATGCTGTTATTTTAAAAGAGTTAACGGTTCTAGCGCAGACACTGAATTTCATATCAATTTCAGTTAAGAATAACTTTCAAATGTTATTACAGTATACAGTATGATAGACATTCATTTTATTATTCATTCATATTCGCTGGGTTGCTTTACCCTTTAAAACTGGAGCAGTAATTTGAGCACTAAATCTAATTAGGCTAGAGATAATGAAAAGATATGCTACATAAGGTATATGTTCATAGCACTATGCTGTCACTCCATGATGTGTTCCAATGAATATGTTAGGGAAACATTCATGTTTGGGACCCCCGAATAAATGGTTAAAACAAAGCCCTCAGTGACAACTTTGTCATGCATTGTGCTCTTGGTCTGTCAGTCATAAAAGACCAACAGGGAATCCTTCCCTAATGAAGGGCTCATATTGTGACTGCAGCAGCTGCCAAAAAGCTAAACACTCAGATACCCGACCAGGCATTGGCCTTTTTTTTAATGGCAGAAAATGTCCGCATTCACTTCATCCTGGACAGGTTGGTGCCTTTTATAAAAATCAGAACACCCTTCCTTGTCCTAATCAGAATAACCTGCAATTGTTTTCAGTTATACTGATTTCTAAACATTTAATTTAGAATATAAAAAAAATATACCGTATATATTGAAAACGATTAGATTATCATCCCAAAATCTAATATGATCTGTGACAATATCATTATTCTGTCCTTAAGTAGCAGATAATAAAAGGTATTGGTAAATATGTGCATAATAACTGCATTTCCACCTAACTTTACCCAGCCCTGTTGTATATTAATAAAGGTCTTACGTATAATTTATGGATGAGATTACTTCTGTGCAAAGATCTCAAGCCTACAACAAGCACTCGCATTCAAGCCTGACAAGCATAATACTAACAAATCCAGACATGTGCAGCCACACAATAATATACAATTGCCTGCATTTATAATAATAAATTCAGGAATTAAAGGGTTTTTATCTTGGTGTAAATGAATAATGTATGCAAAATTTCAAAATTTAATTGCGCTGAATTAAATGATTAAAGATAATGTTTCTTTTATAAATATGTAACAGGGTCTAGAAGGACAAGAAAAATAAAATGTGAAACCTACTTTGAAAATTTCTTTTGGTTTTCCCAAAGGCCGTGGATTATAAATGGATGAATTTGGCCATCCAGACAATAAGCAGGATTTGCAAGGCTTTAGGAACTCAAGACGGTTTTAAAAATTGGTACAAATCTTCATGTTATTTATATGAAAGTAAAAAAAAAAAAAAAAGAAAACACACTAAATCAACCAAGAAGAGTTTGTCATCTACAGTGTATTGCCGTGCATACTGTTAATTTTTTTTTTTTTTTAATATTCTTAAAGAATTTCAAGTGGTGCACAATAAACTTGTAGCCACCTGCTGTCCTCAAGAGCCACGGAGCCTTTTGAATGTCATTCCTCTCCCAGCTGTCAGTTCATCCTGCTGCTTTTTATCTTCAGTGACCGTGCGCGCCAGCACTTCTTACAAGGTCCAAAATATTTTAGAGATAATTGAGTGCACTTCCACATTCTGCAAAACAACAAAGAAAACAAACATTCATTATATCCATTGAGAACTGATAATTGCTTCATTTTACTTTAGAATTTCGAAAGTAGCCCATTAGGTCGGGCATATCACTACCCATCACATGATAAGGTGTGACTGCATGAAAACACTGCTTGCTAAAGTCAGAATGGCAGTGGAAAATTGTAGTTTCCTAATGTTTCAAAAAAGTAACTTCCCACCCAAATCAAAAACATCTAGTTGTGCTTGAAAGTTTGTGAACCCTTTAGAATTTTCTATATTTCTGCATAAATATGACCTCAAACATCATCAGATTTTCACTCAAGTCCTAAAAGCAGATAAAGAGAAACCAGTTAAAAAAATGAGACAAAAATATTATACTTGGTCATTTATTTATTAAGGAAAATTATTACATGTTTGTGAGTGAAATAGTATGTGAACCTTTGCTTTCAGTATCTGGTGTGACCCCCAATAACTACAACTAAACGTTTCTGGTAACTTTTGCTCATTTCTGCACACCGGCTTGGATTAATTTTCGCCCATTCCTCCGTACAGAATAGCTTCAACTCTGGGATGTTGGTGGGTTTCCTCACATGAACTGCTCGCTTCAGGTCCTTCCACAACATTTCGATTGGATTAAGGTCAGGACTTTGACTTTGGCAAACATTCACTTTATTCTTCTTTAACCATTCTTTGGTAGAACGACTTGTGTGCTTAGGGTCGTTGTCTTGCTGCATGACCCACCTTCTCTTGAGATTCAGTTCATGGACAGATGTCTTGACATTTTCCTTTACAATTTTCTGATATAATTCAGAATTCATTGTTCCATCAATGAAGGCAAGCCGTCCTGACCCAGATGCAGCAAAACAGGCCCAAACCATGATACTACCACCACCATGTTTCACAGTTGGGATAAGGTTCTTATGCTGGAATGCAGTGTTTTCCTTTCTCCAAACATAACGCTTTTCATTTAAACCAAAAGTTTCTATTTTGGTCTCATCCATCCACAAAACATTCTTCCAATAGCCTTCTGGTTTGTCCACGTGATCTTTAGCAAACTGCAGACGAGCAGCAATGTTTTTTTTTGGAGAGCAGTGGCTTTCTCCTTGCAACCCTGCCATGCACACCATTGTTGTTCAGTGTTCTCCTGATGGTGGACTCATGAACATGAACATTAGCCAATGTGAGAGAGGCCTTCAGTTGCTTAGAAGTTACCCTGGGGTCCTTTGTGACCTCGCCGACTATTACACGCCTTGCTCTTGGAGTGATCTTTGTTGGTCGACCACTCCTGGGGAGGGTAGCAATGGTCTTGAATTTCCTCTATTTGTACACAATCTGTCTGACTGTGGATTGGTGGAGTCCAAACTTTTTAGAGATGGTTTTGTAACCTTTTCCAGTCTGATGAGCATCAACATCTCTTTCTGTGAGGTCCTCAGAAATCTCCTTTGTTCGTGCCATGATACACTTCCAGAAACATGTGTTGTGAAGAGCAGACTTTGATAGATCCTGTTCTTGAAATAATACAGGGTGCCCACTCACACCTGATTGTCATCCCATTGACTGAAAACACCGGACTCGAATTTCACCTTCAAGCTAACTGCTAATCCGTGAGGTTCACATACTTTTGCCACTCACAAATATGAAATATTCAATCATTTTCCTCAATAAATAAATGACCAAGTATAATATTTTTGTCTCATTTGTTTAACTGGTTTCTCTTTATCTACTTTTAGGACTTGAGTGAAAATCTGATGATGTTTTAGGTCATATTTATGTAGAAATATAGAAAATTCTAAAGGGTTCACAAACTTTCAAGCACAACTGTATAGGAGAATGCAAAAACATACCGAAGCAATGAGGCATCATTTGAGTTAGATACAACACTCAGGCACTTTTGGCAAAGTTTTCATTCTAGAGGTCCCTGTAACTTTAGGTTTCATTGTAACTAATTTGATAATCACAGACACTTGCATCCCTTTAACTTAATGCTTTGTTTCCCTTCTCAAGCGACACCCAGTTTTCAATTAAAAATAATCTTTTTAAACAAAAATGTTTTCTGTTCTCACTAAAATGACCAAAAATGCACATGAAGTAGATGTCTGCTAACACTGGACATGTGGAAAAAAAAAACAAAAAACCCTTGGAGGGACAGTAACACCCACAGGTTCTATCACAACACCGTAGCGACATGTACATTATTTGCCTTTGTTGCCTGTATGCACACTCAAACTGTAGAAAGTGCAATACAGAAGCACACAGGTAGGCAACAAAACAATTGCCATGAAATGCAACACCTCTGTGTCCTCATATTGGAATATGGCTTTCTTCTGTGAAGGGTGACCAGTCAGGAAATGAGATTTCATAATGGGCAGCATCCAGTTGGGGAAGGTCTTTGATTAGAGTCTGCATGTTTAAAACTGTGCATTTTCTCTCTTCCACACTGAAACAGCAAGCCAGCATTTTCACAAGTACTGGATACAGCTCTGGAAAACAGTTATGAAAGTCTGTTTGTGGTTGTTAATAAAACTGAGATATTGTGGATAAAAGGCAAAAAAAAAATAATAAAAAAAAAGAGTAGTCATGTGGTCGTAGTCTCAGAGCGAATAAATGAAAATAACCAATTAACTGAGGAACAGCACAGAAGGTATAAGATTTTATTCTGCCAATTTAACATTTATTAGTTAAACAGTTGTCATTTCATAGTAACAACTACAAAATGGGCTTACATTAAAAATGGTTGTCCAAATTAAGAACCTTTTAAGATTTTTTATAATAAAAGCAATGACCAGACAAACTGAAACAATAAAGGATTTGATAAAGAAGCTGACGACTATGTTCCTCTCTGAATAAACGTGTGTGAGTGGATGTGTTCCGAGATGGACTGGCAGGGCACGCAGTGCTGCCGCTAGTCTTCTGTACCCACTGACAAACTGAATATTCCATCTGACAGAAACAACTGTTGCACTCAGAAACTGTTGTCCCATTTTGTAAGGGAAGACGAGCATGGCCAAGAATGCAAATAATCTGACATTACATCTACCCTTTTAAAAAGGACTTAACCAACAGCGTTAGATCGCAGAGACTTGATATTTTTTTGTATCAATAAAGTACACCTTGACAAATACAGTATCTCGACATGCTGAACATGCTCATGTAAAAATGGGCTGATGAAGGTACAAACAGTTGCAAGAATGATCTGACCTTTTGGAGAAAACCAGACACCGCTCATCACTAGGCCAATACCATCCCTACAGTGAAGCATGGTGGTGGCAGCATCATGCTGTGGGGATGTTTTTCAGCGGCAGGAACTGGGAGACTTGAATCCGATTGAACATCTCTGGAGAGATCTTAAAATGGCTGTGCTCCGACGCTTCCCATCCAACCTGATAGAGCTTGAGAGGTGCTGTAAAGAGGAATGGGCATAACTGGCCAAGGATAGGTGTGCCAAGCTTGTGGCATCATATTCAAAAAGACTTGAGGCTGGAATTGCTGCCAAAGGTGCATCGACAAAGTATTGAGCAAAGGCTGTGAATACTTATGTACATGTGATTTCTCAGTTTTTTTATTTTTAATAAATTTGCAAAAGCCTCAAGTAAACTTTTTTCACGTTTTCATTATGGGGTGTTGTGTGTAGAATTCTGAGGACAAAAATGAATTTAATCCATTTTGGAATAAGGCTATAACATAACAAAATGTGGAAAAAGTGATGCGCTGTGAATACTTTCCGGATGCACTGTATTTTATGTAAAAGAAATGGTCACTGCAGAACAAGAAAAAAATGCATTAAACAAATCTCACCCTACAAAGAAACACTACAACTAGAGAATACACCAGTCCAGGCTTTATGTATTTTGCTGTACAGTACACACAAGATCAAATGCAAAAATATTTTGTGTTAATTTATAAATCTGGCAAGAACATTGCCAAGATGCATAACAAACCTAGGCAGTGGTGGTGGAAGAGCAGCTCCATTCAAACTATGCTTTTAACTACTCAATTAAAAAATGAGTAATATTAAAATAATAAAAGTGTTCCAGCAACACAATTAATTTAATTCCTTTAAGTTATTTGGGGTTGGGATCACTGTTGTAACCTTGTAATTTCCACAAAATTAAATGCAACATGAAAACTATAATATGATTGACTGTGATGAAACATGATAAACCAGTTTCTCAACCATTTCTTTCATATATCTTTCAAATAAAAGTCATGAGTGATATCCTGAAAAGATAAGATACACAGTTTCGTACTTTCTATGCACAAGACGCTAAGTGCAGACAACTGGTCTTCCGTCATTGTTGCTCACATGTCATTTTTAATTCTCTTTAGTCATGAAAATTGTTACTGAAAATATAAAATGAAGTAGATAGGCAATTTTAGATTAAAATAACCTGCACTTTGGGTATGAGTTTGTAGTAAATTTATTAGTAAAACGTTAACCTAAAGTTGCCTGCCTACTTCTTAGATGAACAAATCCAAACAATCATGGTGGAACCACATGAAGACATATACAGTGGCTTGCAAAAGTATTCGGCCCCCTTGAACTTTTCCACATTTTGTCACATTACAGCCACAAACATGAATCAATTTTATTGGAATTCCACGTGAAAGACCAATACAAAGTGGTGTACACGTGAGAAGTGGAACGAAAATCATACATGATTCCAAACATTTTTTACAAATAAATAACTGAAAAGTGGGGTGTGCGTAATTATTCAGCCCCCCCGAGTCAATACTTTGTAGAACCACCTTTTGCTGCAATTACAGCTGCCAGTCTCTTAGGGTATGTCTCTACCAGCTTTGCACATCTAGAGACTGAAATCCTTGCCCATTCTTCTTTGCAAAACAGCTCCAGCTCAGTCAGAGTAGATGGACAGCGTTTGTGAACAGCAGTTTTCAGATCTTGCCACAGATTCTCGATTGGATTTAGATCTGGACTTTGACTGGGCCATTCTAACACATGGATATGTTTTGTTTTAAACCATTCCATTGTTTCCCTGGCTTTATGTTTAGGGTCGTTGTCCTGCTGGAAGGTGAACCTCCGCCCCAGTCTCAAGTGTTTTGCAGACTCCAAGAGGTTTTCTTCCAAGATTGCCCTGTATTTGGCTCCATCCATCTTCCCATCAACTCTGAACAGCTTCCCTGTCCCTGCTGAAGAGAAGCACCCCCAGAGCATGATGCTGCCACCACCATATTTGACAGTGGGGATGGTGTGTTCAGAGTGATGTGCAGTGTTAGTTTTCCACCACACATAGCGTTTTGCATTTTGGCCAAAAAGTTCCATTTTGGTCTCATCTGACCAGAGCACCTTCTTCCACATGTTTGCTGTGTCCCCCACATGGCTTGTGGCAAACTGCAAACGGGACTTCTTATGGTTTTCTGTTAACAATGGCTTTCTTCTAGCCACTCTTCCATAAAGGCCAACTTTGTGCAGTGCATGACTAATAGTTGTCCTATGGACAGATTCCCCCACCTGAGCTGTAGATCTCTGCAGCTCGTCCAGAGTCACCATGGGCCTCTTGGCTGCATTTCTGATCAGCACTCTCCTTGTTTGGCCTGTGAGTTGAGGTGGACGGCCTTGTCTTGGTAGGTTTGCAGTTGTGCCATACTCCTTCCATTTCTGAATGATCGCTTGAACAGTGCTCCGTGGGATGTTCAAGGCTTTGGAAATCTTTTTGTAGCCTAAGCCTGCTTTAAATTTCTCAATAACTTTATCCCTGACCTGTCTGGTGTGTTCTTTGGACTTCATGGTGTTGTTGCTCCCAATATTCTCTTACACAACCTCTGAGGCCGTCACAGAGCAGCTGTATTTGTACTGACATTAGATTACACACAGGTGCACTCTATTTAGTCATTGGCACTCATCAGGTAATGTCTATGGGCAACTGACTGCACTCAGACCAAAGGGGGCTGAATAATTACGCACACCCCACTTTGCAGTTATTTATTTGTAAAAAATGTTTGGAATCATGTATGATTTTCATTCCAAGCTGAGGTACAGAAATCTTTATTAAGAAAAAAAAAAAAAAAAGCCAACTTGTTGAGTACACTTTTATCAGTGTTGCCATTATTGTGAATATAAGTTG
>JANRMT010062800.1:10108290-10122785 GCA_026402145.1 Polypterus bichir lapradei | reverse complement strand
TTGGAGACAAGAGCAAGTGGATAATATTTTAGAGTTAGCTTTTCATTTGTGTCCATTTATACATCTTTATTCTGGTGAGACCAAGGCTGCTGCCATGTTAATTAAAGCTGCTAAAATTATTGCTGGTTGTGGAAATCACATGGCATACTGTGTCATCATGCTCCAACTCAATATTAGTGAACTGCAACATTTATCAGAATATTAGAATTCTTGGTAAAATCCTAAACCTCTTTTCTTTAGCATTAGTGGACGTTACAAGGTACTTCCATTATACTGATAGGATCTTGGCAATGGATATCTTGAATGTGATCTCCTGTTTTCTATTTAGGTACATGATTCTGACAGCTATTTCGACTTTGTCTGTGCTAATGACTTCATCTCAGTCTGCTCCTACAAACATTAACCCATCTCCTGTTTTATTTCCCCAGCCCAATTACAGCCTTGAGCTCTTGCTGTTACACAAGTGTTCAACATAGTCATTGGATCATCAGGGGAGGGGGGTGGGGAGAGGGAGAGAGAGAGAAGAAAGTAAAAAAAAAGAACTTCTGTGACACTTATTTATTTTTTAAACTTTTTACCACCACCTATGACATAACGAGGTTCTACAATCTTCTTACCAGCTGGAAAAGCAAGAGTAGAATGCCACCAATACAGGAAAGTCTTCAGTTTGGAATCTGCCCATTCTTCCTGTTGATTTTCTATGCGTGTTTCAATTTTCTTCTATATCTAAAGATGTGAATGCTAACTTTAAAATCCAAACTGAAATGCTAAGAAATGAGTGTATGTGTGCATTTTGTGATGCACAGATGTTTCCATCAACGGTTGCCTTGCACTCAGTGCTGTTGGGATAGGCTCTGGTCCCCTGAGGTCCTGCACTGAAGAGACAGCTTAGAAAATGGATGACTTAAAAAAAAAAAAAAAAACACAAACAAACAAATTCAAAGTGAATTTTGAATATTAAAGCTCATACAAAACTCAGGTATAGAGTAAAATGTTTATTCTAAAAAAAAACCACAATTCAAATATGTTCTTTGGGGCAGGAAATGCTACAATAATTATTACATTTGAAAATATAGCAGGGTTTAACACATTATCTCCAATTTTGTAATGCTAAGACTAAGTTTCTACTTCATAATTATCTCATTTGTTTAAATCAAGTAACAGTATTCAGCTGCAGTGAGCTGGCACCTGGTGCTAACTGGGATTGGCTCCAGCAGACCCCCCGTGTTAGGATATAGCGGGTTGGAAAATGACTGACTGACAGTATTCAGACATTCTTTTAAAGTTCCATATAGTGCACCTCAATACTTTTTCCTCCATGCTGCCATTAGGACATTTTTCCAATAAACATAACATTATTTTCTTTCATATGCTGATGGCACTCTGAATTTATACTTTAATATCATTCATTGCTTTGTGACGAATTATTACATTCAGAAAAGAAAAAAGTCCTTATTGGGAGTAAATTCTGCAAAAAGACAAGAAAAAATGATAAATTTAAATAGTCATGATAGTTATTGAATTCTAAATATATCCAAAAACTGATTTATTTAGCTTAACAAAATTAAAGCTGATTTTATAATATGCTACAGAAAAGTCAGTTCACTTACATGCATCTAACAGAACTGAATATTGTACTATACTTATTTACTTACCATCAGGCCGTTGAAACATTTTTATTAGTATTCCATAGTTATGTAATAGCCTTGCCCTTTCTCTCTCTAGACTAGCCTGTACATGAATAAAAATATTGCCCGATTGGTCAGCTTTAAGCACTATTTGATTCCATTAACTGACACAGCACCTTACCCACTGATTTACATGCTGTATTATAAAGTTTAAACTGTAAGCTAATAAAATGTAAAGTCATTTTAACAAAACCAGAAAATGACACAAGTCCAATAAATAATGGATGTACATGATTAAATACAATTAGATTGTAACAAAATACGTACCATTGACAAGATGATATAAACCAATGACAAGCAGAGCCGAGATGGCAAAATGAGGCACATTAATGAAGTTAATTGAAGTAAAGAAAGACCCTTTTAGCAGCTGTCCCACATACCCACCCTTTCTCTCCTCTCCTCAAAAATCACTAGCATATAGTGTATGCTGCAAACTAAAAAAAAAAAAAGGATTAAAGCACAAATGGACACTATGGAGAAAAAATATTTATCACATATTGCAATAACTCTAGGCAAGCTAATTAACTGATGAACTGAGCAGATAGTGATTTCAGAATTGTGTCAGTCTAAGTCTTATTAGGAAAAAAAAACAAAAAAAAAAAAAACAAGAAAGATCTCACAAGTTATATATATATTGCTATCTTTTATCCTTTCTCAGTTGACGTGGTTAATCATTTCTGTGGTCCAAATATATTGCCAGGTTTGTAGACTTGACTCAGTGGAAAGGTGGTTTCCAGACTAGGCATATATTATTTCTTAAGTGAAATCATCTCTGTTGAATGATATGTAGATATCAATGCATGGACAGACCACTATATACTTTTGTAAAACCAATTCTGTGGCCAAAAACTCAGTTTTGTGGCTTTCACTTTTTGTTAAAGAACACAGCCTCCAAACTGTTTTCTCTTACTTTCTTCTTCCAGTGTTGATTGCTTCTGTCCTTTTATGTAAACAGAGAGCTAAAACCACATCAATCTGAAAATAAAGAACTCAAAAACTGACCCGGCACAAGCCAGCTATACTTGTAAAGAGGCAGTGCGCAGTCTCACATTAGTGTCAAGTATAAGAGCAGAGGAGATGGAAACTGGACACAGCATTTGCAACACCCAGCCCTGTAAATACAGTAAATGACAAGTATATAACATGGCTTCATAATTTCATCTTTCAACTCTGTACTTGGTTTCAGGTTAAGCTTGAAGATTATCTTAAAACTTGTGAAAGGTTACACTTTCCTTGATCTCAAAGAATTCTTTAATGTCAATACTGCAGAGACTATACTTCAGACACAAAATGTTGGTGATCCTAAAATTTCAAGCCATAAATAAAAGTACTTTGGAAAAAATATTTTAATATAAAGAATCTCCAAGCTCAAAAATGATGCAGATGACAAAAGAGGTGTCCCACGGTTTCAACATTTAAATCAAAGGTAAAAACCTACTCATTTAGCATAGTATGTTACTGAACAACAACTGGTCAGGAAGGAACGAACTCTAGATGGCACACCAGTTTATCACAGGACACACTCTCAAACTAATGCTCATAATCACACTTACACTCTCAGAAACTGCGGCAATTTAGAGACAACAAGTAACTTAACATGCATGTTAGGGGTTGTAAGGGGAAACTGTAAATGGCATATACTGTACTCGTGTACTATATGCTTTATTAAAAATAAATAAATAAAAAAACAGAATTCATGATGCCTACACACTTATGAATGTTAGATTTTTCTAGCACAAGTTACTCACATAGTAAAGAAACAACTTTCCAATATAACACTAGGAAAGGGGAAAAAAAAAATAAAAAGTAAAAAAAGCTCAATTACCTTTATAAAATATGAAACTAACCTATTCCAGCAAAATAAACTACATTATGCTCAAAACAATTCCATCAACATAGACAGCTAAGAGATACACACACAGATATGATATATACATACATACAAATACCATAGAGAAATACTAACACACATGTACAGTATATATGCATGTATACATTCACACACAACAAAAAAACAAAAATCAACATTTAAATTGTTCAAAGCAATATCAGTTCCATGAATTTTGATTTGTTTGTGGGCTACTGGGGAATAATAGTTATACACATGTCTTATACACACACACACACACACACACACACACACACACACACACACACACACACACACACACACACACCTCAGAGCCAAAAATTCAGATTTTTTTTTTTTCACTCTGAGCATTTCCATTGATCTTGCTAGAATGAATAAACCGCTTAAACTGCAAGGGAGACCGTTTCTGACCACATCCTTAATGAGATATAATTTATAACTTCTCTTGTTCTATGTTACAAACCTGCAACAAAGAACAGTTCAGTTTGCCTACAACATCTACAGTACTTCTTTCAATGTAATTACCAGTGCTCTTGCTGTTTTATGGCCTATTTGTAATAAAACTGTAATGCGTTAAATCATTATATCTATTATGAATCTTTATTTTATATAACACCAATAAGAACACAAACCATCACAATGTGCTTTACAGAACAAACAAGATTAAAATACATCATCAAACATACAAACTCTCGGTGAAAAATATTTCAAGCAACAAAAGCTAAATATTATTAGACAGAAGCAAAACACATTAGATGCTGTGGAAAACACTAAACATTTACCAGAAAAATCAGTAATAACTATTGCTAGTTATTGCAACAAATATGTTTTTATTTTGGTCTTTAATGTGAAATGTTTCATACAAAGCACTTTGTGACAGTAAAAGGTGCTATATAAAGCAAAGAATGACACAATAAATTAACACACTCTGGTAAGCCTGTTAAGTAAGTTTAATTTCAAAAAGAATCAAGCAAATCAGTTAATCGCTTTAACATTACGATTCATTGTGGGCTAGGGAATTTGGGATTAAAAACATTAACAAAAAATTAAATAATAACTTAATT
Source organism: Polypterus bichir lapradei (assembly GCA_026402145.1). Taxonomy (NCBI): domain Eukaryota; kingdom Metazoa; phylum Chordata; class Cladistia; order Polypteriformes; family Polypteridae; genus Polypterus; species Polypterus bichir. The sequence goes on along the minus strand of JANRMT010062800.1, from coordinate 10,118,163 downwards.
TAGTGGAAATTATACTTAACCACAGTTAAAGCTAGATACATGACAGTCACAAGCCTAAATAAAAGAGCATGTTTATTATAGGCAGAACATTTATGTATTTCATAATACAAATTAAAGCTGCATGTTCTGAGTATTAATGGTACATTCACAAAACCTATATTTTTACCTTCCAGCAAAGAAAAAATCCGATTAACAAAAAACATTTAAGGCAAAAACAAAAAAAAACAAAAAAAAAAAAAAAAAAAAATCAATATGTACAAGCTTTTAACTTTGTCGTTCCAAAGAGATATGAGAGAAATAGTTAAGGCTTTCTACATATATTGGATAATAACATTTAAAATAAATATTTCTATGTGTGTGTTTTGCCACATGACTGGGTTATACCATTCAGTTACTCATTTACTTCTAGCGAGACTTTAAACTGCAATTTGTTTACAGATGTAAAGAAATATGACCAATATACTGTATTGGAGTTTGTGATTTGGCCAAGATATTTACAGACTAAAGGGACTGAAGACAAGAAAGGTAATTTTTCATAAAGATATTACCATAGAATTAACAAACTAGATATTCACAAAAAAGACTGAAACTGGGGAACGGAGTAAAATAAAATTCCACCCTTTCATCCAACTTTACACCTGCCTATTTCAGCTCAGGGTTTTAACCAATATCAGTATTTGAAGCTTGGCCTTCATGTTGGCTGTGCAGACCAGAGTTTGCAGGTTTAACCATTTCTACACAAGCTTTTCCCCAGGTACTTATATCTACCTGTTCCTGTCTGCAGTACCTACACCACTGAGCTGGATTTAAGCAAGTTCAACAACGGAGAGAGTGATTAAAAGGGCACAAAAAAAAAAAAAAAAAAAAAAAAAAACACCTAGGATTAAAAAAATTCTCATTGTAATTGTATACTGAAACCAATGTTCATAAAAAGTAAACAGCAGCAGAAATAAAGAAATTTCAAAATAAGTTAAGAGACATACATTCACAAAACAAAAGTGTCAAACAAAGCAACCAAATTTCTGTTAAGGATGCTGTACAAAATACATTAAAATGTATATATTTTGGTAAAGACTCACCAGCTAAATCTTGTAAGTAATAGACAGCATGCAGTTTCCTCTTTACAAGTTGAAGAGCAAAATGCACCTTTTATAAAAAATGATATTTACTTTTCTGGTAGCAGTTGAAATCTACACTGCATTCCTGCAGTCTTATTAAACACAGTAAACATAGCACAAGCTTCTAACATTCTAATTAAGGCAAACATTTCTGTCTAGGTAGGAAATCAAAATATGAAAATGCAAGATCATTTTTATCAGTATACCTAAAATGTGAAATTTAACACTGAATCTACCAAATGAAGACCTACTATAAGTGACAAAAAAAGCAAAAACTATCAATCTAAAAAAGTTTCTCTGCGCAAACAGAACATGCTCAATAACAATGTTGATTGATCATGTAAATGCTGTTAATAGAACCAAATAAAGAATGCACTAATAAAAAATATGTTTGTGTTAAGTAAATATGCAATGAAAATTTGTCTTTAAGATGCAGAAAAAGTACTATAGTTTTCAGTTTTCACCATGTCATTGAAATCGCCTTTCATTCTATAAAATAATTATATTAAATACAGACTTGAGGTTTTACGTAAAACAATAGCTAATAACATCAAAAATAATTCCTCAGTGTACTCGATTTAATTAAACAGAAAAAGCTGTGCCCAAAAATAGGCAAAAGAGAAAATAAATAAGCTTATTTTCTATTCCAATGCATCTTTTTCTTGGAAAACAGCAAAGTTTTTGAAAAGACAAAATTCATTGCTTATTTTGTTAAAGATTTACAAGCAGCATTATTCCTTGAACATTTAGTTTAAACAAACAAAGCCACGAGCCACACGCGACAATGTGCATAAAGTTCTGCCACTTTAATAGCCTCTAAAAAGAAAACAAAAACACATTTCATGTAAACTAGGAGTGCTGTTTATTGCACATAATAACTTCTTCAGCAGTCCCCTTCACTTCAGTCGTTTGAGCATTTTCTTCAACATTCAGAATTTTTTCATCTTCTGCACTGGTGCCATTAAATTGTTTACTATTTCCATTCACGTGAACATCTCCATTAGTATTCATGTCAGAGAGGACCTCTGTCATCTTTAACTCTTCCTCACCAATTTCTTCACCCTCCAGCTTTCTCAAGATGATAGGCAGTTTGGACTCTGAACCAGAGTTTTCTATTAAGGAGATGTTGCTTTCTTCATATTTTGGAAGAGGTACTCCTTCCTCCAGCTGCTTCTGAAAATACTCTCTCTTGGACTTTCCACAAGCCACCACTTTTTCTAAAATCTCCTTCTCTGCCAAACGTAATTTGATTGCAACTTTGGAATGAAAAGAAAGGTCTGGCTTCTCTAACAATGACTTATCTTCCTGCAGAGAAAAAATATAAACAATCTTAAGTGTTTATGTGCATCATGTCATAGATAAATAATTAACTTAGAAAACTAGTTTGGCGTAAAGAATTTGCATTAGTTGTCCATTTTACACAGGTAAACAATATCAAATAACCAAAACCACAACAATGTATACACAGTTAAAAAAAACATTTGTGAATTTTTATACGTTGCTGATACGTCTGTTCAACCTGCTCCACATTCAAAAATAAAAATAAGCAAAGAGTTGTTAAGAAATGAATGGACTTGAAACTACAACATTGTTGCTTTAATTCATTTCTCCAACTGACTGTATAATGACAAGTAAATTACCTAACCTCTCTATATTGTAATTGTTAAAAAAAAAATAAATCGTACAAACAATTAGAATTGCTAAACAAACAATGATTAGCTTTATAATTAAACAATAAGGTCTGTCTATATGTGTGTCCAGTCCATCTAGGCAATGTGATTGGTCAGTTTAAATGTGGTGACAAACGAGGAGGAGTAAAGGTACACTAAGAGTCGCCTTCAAAGACCGGAACCATAAAAGCAGACAGACGATAAGCAAGATGCCTCAAGTACAGGAATGTGTTCACAGTGCTGGACAAGAGAGGTTCAGACACAGGTACATGTGGGACAGAAGATATCAAATATTTTTAAATGTATTATATTACCTGTCTCTTACAGGTAACAAGGCTAGTAAGTTTTAATTTTCATGTAATGTACTAGTTTGAGCCATTCAGACCAACAACATTTATATATCACATTTTCTTACAAAGAGAATGTAGTTCAAACTGCTTCACAGATGGCAAAATAGACAATAGGAAAATATTTTAAAAATACAACAATAATGTATTTTTATATAGTCCTAAATCACACACTAAATGCATCAATGGGCTTTAACAGCCCCCGTTTGATAACCCCCTATCCTTAGACTCTCTATGAAGAGAACACCCAAAAAACCCTACAAGACCGTAGTTCCTTTGACACCTTTAGAGTACAAAGACAAGCACGTTTCTTTGCATTTTTTCCTCCACCAGTGTCATGCAGGGTGATTAAGATAATATTTGTTTTCTTTAGTTTGTTGTTTTTTAATACTATTTTAAGAAGCAGCTTACTAATCAGCCCTAAAACAAAACTGCAAAAGCAGTGGTAATATTTATGATGTGTCATATGTTGTAATGAGAAATGCAATATACAGTATTGTATTACTAAATGCATTAGAAAGTACATTTCAACAGATGATGCACTGCAAACTTTACTACTGAATATGCTGAGGTCTACACTGATTACTTAAATTTCAACCTGTCTTAGACAGATGGTATAGCTAGTCTCCTAATAATTCTGTATTATGTATTTACTTCAAGTTATACATATATTCATAAAACATAGGGGTGTTAATTTGAAAAGAGAAATGTAGCAAACTTTAATTTATCCATCTATCAATGTTCTAAACTTACTTCATGAAGCAGGAGCTAGTTCTAGTTGGGTCACCAGTATATCACAGGATACAATTACACATACAAATGTCTAATACTGATCTTTTCAAAAAGGACCCTTATTGTCATTTCCACTTGGTATACTGTATTTTGATTTTTTGCACATTATTTTAATGTTCCTCTTGGAATTTGAAGCTGCATGACTTTCAAGGATTTATTACATCTAGACACAATACATATTTAACCATGCATGTGAAATAGACCAGCTCTCAAATTGAACCCGTGTAACATTTCACACACGGTAGCTTATTTCTAAAGATCATGGAAAGCCAGTGAAACTAATGCATGCACTTCTCAATAAAGTAAAGCCATCAAAGTCCTTCACATTAATAATGAACATAACGTAACATTTTGAATTTGCTTAATCAAAATTTTAAAAACCATAACTAAAGAATATAAATGGTATTATGTACCCAATATAGAATGAAACATATATAGGGTGGTCCAGATCTAATTATGCAATTTTCATTACTTTATAACTTAAGTTTATTACATAGACAAATCACCTGGACCATCGAGAACTGTGTGAACTGACAACATGAAGAACCGTCTTTGTACCGAACTGGAATCCTCCCCGCATAAATCAAAGTCATCCAGACGATCTGGATCTGAATAATTAGATCTGGACCACCCTGTACATTTACTCACAGACTTTTCAACATCTTAGGATAAACAATGCAGCTGGAAAATTGTTCTCATACACTTTACTGATGTGGAATGAAAGCAAAAAATCTGTATAACACAACTCTCTAGAAGCAAACAGTGCAAATTAATCAAACTGTATGCTACCAGAGGACTCTCAATGCCATTCAAAATGCAGTTTGATATTGTGTTTAATATCGTATATCGTAATATAGTAACTGCATTGACTATTATGTTTCACTTCCACAAAAACAGTCAAATTTTTTTTATCTATTTTGCAAAGATACAGCTAGATCTTCATTGATAAAACTTATTCAAATGATAAAGAAGAAATAATCATCTGAATCTCATCTCTTAAGATAATTACTGGGACACACATTCCCATAAATGTGACAAAGACAACATCAAGGTCAGGTGCTAAAAGCACAGGAGTAGGATTCATAACAAACATAATCAGATTAGTACTATGATGTTTACATAAACCTCTTATCCTGAACAAACTATCAGATAATTTTTTTCTAAAGAGAAACAGCCTTTCTGGAGATAGTCTAAACGCCCAAAGAACCATTATGCTATGGCCTCCAGAAGTCTGAACATATGATGCAACATATAACTACCGACATAACAGTTGACTGCATTTCTCTTTTAAAAGTTGTTTTTAATTCCTTACTTTTTTTTAGAGCAATGAGATTAAAGTGAATTGTTTCAGATTCTACACAGATTATGTCGTCTAGCCATGTGCATTCCATATGTTCATGTGTGCTTTCCAAAATTATGTCATTTCATTCAGAAGCATCCATATCACTTGAACTCCCTGATGACCTCTGCTGCAGGAAAAAGTAGCTTAGGTTCACTACAATGAGAAAAGTACATCTTGCAGGAGCATGCCCAAAGAGGATTTCTTTCTTGTTAGATCCTTTTCAAGAGAAAGGTATTGAAAATGTTTCCCCCTTTCTTTTACCAACATTTCTGGATATTTAAATGGTTTGTGAAGACAGGACTCATTTTTATAAGACAAGGGTGCAAATATTTAAACATTTTGTGAAGATTTTTGTGTTTCATGTTCTTGCACACTTATCCTACAAATTGTTACATGAAAGTCTTTGTAAACTTTGTATACCCATTTAAAGTTACTCATTTCTGTAATATTACTGCTCCTTAATACAGTTATACAGAAGCGTCTACTGATGTACTGCATTCCTGAGTGCTTCTGGGCAATGGTTGGGACAACCAACCACTACCATTTAAAAATGAAAGAGGTAACTTGTGTAAGCAGATTTGATGACACAGAGGAAGTAGAAAGCAAACATTTAATGAAGCGCTGCAAAAACAGCCTGACATGAATAATGGAAAATGTAAATCTTGTTACTATGGGTGTGTATGAAAGAAAGCATGACAGGTAAATACACAGCCAAGGATAATAAAAACTGCTAGGCCAGAGTGCCGTTTACAAACAGCAGCTAAGCATTTAACACTGTTCTACTATTAAAGCTTACTACCAAACTCCTTAATTTAGGACTGGCTATAGCACCACCTCCTGCAACTGGACTTTGGACTTCCCACCCAACAGACCTCAGCACATGTGGATTGGCAGCATCTCATCCTCTGCACTGATCCTCAATGGAGACACTCCATTCTGCAATCTTTGCTCACCTATGACTGTATAGCACCTCCATCACTGGACTGATCACTAACAATGATCGGACAACTTGCAGAGAAATGGTTTCCCTGTTGACTCAGTGGTGCAAGGTCAACAATCTCACTATTGAATGTCAACAAAACATATACAGGTACAAGAAAGTTATACATAGACTTTAGGAAGCAAAATGAATACCATAATATCATCTACAGTAGAATGGATGCTGTAGAAAGAGTGAGCAGCTTTAAAATTCTTGGTGTCACAATCATGGAAGAACTGAAGTGGGCACATCACATTTCAAACAGGCTTACCACGGTCTCTATTTCCTCAGATGCCTGAGGAAAGTTTACAATTTCCTAATCAGTTCTCGCTAACTTTGTCAGGTGCACAGTAGGGTCCATTTTTACTAGCTGCATCACATCCAGGTATCTCACCTGCTCGGCATATGAAATTAAGGTACTGCAGAGGGTGGTAAAGGCAGTACAGAGTATCACGGTCATCCAGCTACCGTCTACTCCAATATGTACAGGAATTTTCCACACTCCTTCCATTAGCTATATATACACAGGTAGGCCTTGGATTATGAACAAAATGTATTAAAGCGTACATTATATTTCTGTATATTATTACTTAATATACAGAAACATGTATTTAAAAAAAAAGACAGTAAATAAATATTAGTATATATTAAAGTATGAAACAAATAACTTAAAACTAAAAGTAACTAAAGGTAAGTACAGTATATCAAACTTATGTTCATTTTTTTTTTGACAATAACACAGTACCTCACATGAAAAAGGCATAATGATGGCAAAATTCCCATAACTAGCTTGATGAGGTATCATTCACTCTGCTGTGTAATTGTTCAGAATGTCACCTTTCCCTGCCAACAACTATAGACCGTGATATTCTGTGCTGCCTTTACCACCCTCTGCAGTACCTTAATTTCATATGCCGAGAAGGTGAGATACCTGGATGTGATGCAGCTATTAAAAAATGGACCCTATCGTGCAGCTGACTAAATTAGTGAGAACTGATTAGGAAACTGTAAACTTGAGATGCCATGGCTGGGATGTGTAGAATGATGGAAATTGTAAAAATGCTCAGCAAAATGGCCAGATGTCAATCGAGCCGTTTACTGCATAGATGTGTTTGCTACCGGTTAGAGTCAGTGACATATCTGTTTGAAAGTACAAAATGACTGAAAATGGATAGAAAGTTATATAATACATACTGTGCAAGAATACTCCTTGGTGTCAGCAACAGCTGCTAAACATTAATTTTGCTCATATGTAAAAACCAAAAGTTGCTATAAGAAAATTAACTGAAAATAAAAATGTGGGGTTTTATATGAAAATATTTAAGTGTTGGATTGATACTAAAAATTTGACTTTAGTATCAATAACAGCTTTCGGACCAAAGTACCAGTACCGAAACAGTACTGAAGCAAATAAAGTATGACTCCAAAAACTTGGGGTTTTAGGTACTTTTCCAGGACCGGTATTCTGTGTAACCCTAATAAACATTTATATATAAACAAATAATTTAAAATATACATTGTACAAATTGTAAACGATCGTTTATGTTGCATGCTATTTACACTTTTTTCATGCGTGTGTCTTTTATTGGTATTTATTATCATCAAATGTTCTGAGAAGACATACACATAAGAATTCCATTGTACTATGTACACAAAACAAAAAAACCTCATGTTTATTAAAAGTACTGAAGAAAATATCAAACTACCTATTGTCTCTTCACTAGTGCATATGCAAGCAGCAACACATCCAAGATGTAATCTCATCCTAAACTGGATGGCAGTCCTTTACAGGGCACTTTCACACATACACACACAAACACACAACACAGCATTCCTAGAGTCATCTAAAAATGACTTTACTGTAGGGGACTGTGACGGCCATTCCAGAACATTATACTTCTCCCTCTGCATGAACGCCTTTGTAGATTTCAAACTGTGTTTTGGGTCGTTGTCTTGTTAGAATATCCAACCCCTGTGTAACTTCAATTTTGTGACTGATGCTTGAACATTATCCTGAAGAATTTGTTGATATTGGGTTGAATTCATCTGACCCTCGACTTTAACAAGGGCCCCAGTCCCTGAACTAGCCACACAGCCCCACAGCATGATGAAACCTCCACCAAATTTGACTGTAGTTAGCAGATGTTTTTCTTGGAATGCGGTGTTCTTCTTCCGCCATGCAAAGTGCTTTTTGTTATGACCAAATAACTCAATTTTTGTCTCATCAGTCCAAAGCACTTTGTTCCAAAATGAAGCTGGCTTGTCTAAATGAGAATTTGCATACAACAAGCGACTCTGTTTGTGGCATGAGTGCAGAAAGGGCTTCTTTCTCATCACCCTGCCATACAGATGTTTTGTGCAAATTGCGCTGAACTGTAGAACGATGTACAGATACAACATCTGCAGCAAGATGTTCTTGCAGGTCTTTGGAGGTGATCTGTGGGTTGTCTGTAACCATTCTCACAATCCTGCGCATATGCCGCTCCCGTATTTTTCTTGCCCTGCCAGACCTGTTGGTTTAACAGCAACTGTGCCTGTGGCCTTCCATTTCCTGATCCCATTCCTTACAGTTGAAACTGACAGTTTAAACCTCTGAGATAGCTTTTTGTATCCTTCCCCTAAATCATGTTACTGAACAGTCTTTGTTTTCAGATCTTCTGAGAGGTGCTTTGAGGATCCCATGCTGTCTGTCACTCTTCAGAGGAGAGTCAAAGGGAAGCACAACTTGCAATCGACCACCTTAAATACCTTTTACCACTCATGATTGGACACACCTGTCTATGAAGTTCAAAGCTTAACGAGCTTATCCAACCAATTTGGTGTCACAAGTAATCAGCATTGAGCAGTTACATGCATTCAAATCAGCAAAATTACAAGGGGACCCACATTTTTGCACAGCCAGTTTTTCACATTTGATTTAATTTCATACAACTAAATACTGCTTCACTAAAAATCTTTGTTCGGAAAACACCCCAGTACTGAGATGTTCCTAGGAAATGAAAGACATACCACTGTTATGTTTTTTGTTGAAAGGAAAGTCAATTATGCAGGCTGAGAGGGGTTCCCAAACTTTGTCATATGACTGTATGTGTGGTCTTTGGAAAGTAGAAGTAAATGGCATAATAGAACATGAAACATTAAAACTTTGCAATTATGCTGTCATATTCATTGTAGAAACATGTAACCTACTTAAACAGTTGCTGAGCTAAACTAAAAAAACATGGTCATCATAAGTGTAAATGGTGCTGGTGTCCAGGTCTGCAAATTCTGAAGATCGGTGTAAAGAATGTTTTATTGTATGTGCTGTTAAAATGTGAAAGGGTTCATTTGTGAAATTTAGAAAGGATTTTAAATACATTGTGCATGAAGGTAGAAATTTTCTCACTATAAGCAATAATATGTAGCACTCAAATAATGTTTTTATTAAAAATAATAAAAAAAAGAGAGAAGAAGGAGTATGGCACAGAGTTCTAATAGCACTATAAGATCTTCTGTAAGAAATGATCCAGTGCTGAATTTGCTGGGTAACACAAACTGCCAATGTTTATACACACACACAAAAATAGTCTTATCTATACTAATAAAAGGCAAAGCCCTCACTCACTCACTGACTGACTGACTGACT